>ML105769.1:10544-103206 GCA_003697995.1 Taxidea taxus jeffersonii | reverse complement strand
ATTTACATTTTAATGACAAATATAATGAGCTACTTGGCTGTAAATTATCATCATTTAAACAAACTAGATTTTTCATATGAAAAAAACAATATAAAGTAAATATATAAACTATTACCGACATTAAAGATCCCCAAATCAGGGCATGTGGGTAGTAGCTCAGTGGGTTAAAGCTTCTCCCTTCTGCTCAGGTCATGATCCCAGCGTCCTAGAATAGAGCCCCGCATCAGGCTCTCTGCCGGGTAGGGAGCCTGCTTCCCCCTTCTCTCTGCCTGCCTCTCCGCCTACTTGTGCTCTCTGTCAAATAAATTTTAAAAAAAAATCCCCAAATCCATTTATACTTATCCTCTAGTCTAACAAGTAAAAAGTCATATGCACAAAGTTAAAATTTTATAAAAAGTATTTCAAAGAAATTAATAATCTACCACATGAATTCTTGAAATGGAACCTCAGTAAATTTCTATACCATGAGAGGATACCACATATCACATCTTATTGGGACACATAATTAAGATGTGCACAGAGTATCAAAAATATTACCAGAAAATTCAGGCCCCTGTCATTAAAATTAAAGAATAACATTAACTATAAAAATAATTAGATTATGTAACAAATTAAAACAATGTCAAGTTTTTAATTTAAATTTTATTTATTAGTATGTATATGAAACACAGAGGCCCACTACTTTCCAAATATCTGTAGTAAGTATTTCCATATAAACATGAGAAAGAAGACCAGTGAATAACAGAAACAGAGTAAGACACATATATACCAATGACTAATAGAATATTGACAAAGTCCATGTTTAAAATAATGATCACCACCTGCTTAAAACATTCTCATGAAGTCCTAATTAAATTTGTCATCACAATTTCAATCTGCTTTTCATAAAATAAGTATATCTAAAAAAATCTCACCATATAAATTTTTGCTTCAGATATTGTAAAGCAGAACTATCACCAACTTTATTAACTAGATTTGGGCTGATTCTGGTGTTAACAACATGTGAAAATAACATCTTGAGTTAAACTGTATATTAGCAGCATCTTTATTTCTCTTACGCAGTTCCACTTTTCAAAATCCCTAAAAACTCCAGTTACGCACAACTGCCAACTCAGGTTAATAATAGCAATGAACCATATTCATCTGAAACCACAAGACTGTCAGGTGACATACCAAGAGGTCTGAATTTAACTCAAATAAAAGCTTCTCCATGCTGCAATGAAAAAAGGCTTAATCCTAGCAACGGAACCATGGGAGACTAGGAACCTTTGGGAAATTATGCCCATGACAAAACATATTTTTGCAAAAGGTTCCGTTTATTCAGCCCTACCATTTTACAAGTAGAATCCTATTCCTTTGTTTCACTGAAGACTCTGGAATTTTTACAAAAGCAAATTATGACTACATTTCAATTCCTTTATCTCTTCTACTATAAATAGATGATTAAAGAAAGTCAACCTAAGTATTCTGTAAACTTGATAGCTGCCGCAGACTAGGAATGCCAATTTTTTTTTTAAGGGCATTTTAGCTCAACGATGGCTGGTCTGCACAGAGGAAACCATAGCTACATTCCAGCAATTCAACAATTCCCATCTATAAGGAACTTAGGCTCATCTAATAAGCAGAGAGAAGTGCTCCTATCCCAACGTCACTCTGTCCCAACTCTGCCATTTCAGACAAGTACACACACACATTCTTGGAAGCCACAGCAAGCTTGTATTTTACCCAGATGACAAGCAACTGGAAAAGCAAGCCCTGATGATCACAGGACCCACAGTGGTCATAAGTGAAACTGGCTCACTAATCTGAACTGTGTTGAACTCAAAAATACAAGTCCAGAACAATATTCGACTCTTGAACCTATAAAGTTTATATTTATATTACATAAATTAATATAAAAATAAAAAATTATTTATTTACGTACTTCAACCAAACTACCATGTCACATTACTTGGTTGGTTCTGAAATAGACATTTCAGCTTGCTTTAAAAACCCCTTTAAAAACCTTTCACTAGGTTTGTACTTTAACATTTATCAGCATGTTCTTCCAGAAAAAGCAGAGAGTGCATCTGGGTATTATGCTGATAACGACTACTGCAGTAACAGAAATGCCTTATTACAATGGGCTATTATCCACAACCTAATGGACAATATGCCAAGACCAAGAATCATTCCCTAATTCCAAAATGACAGAAACAAAAGAATGGGCTCTAAATCAGCCAAACTCTCTGACTAGCATAAGCATTTGTGTTTTATCTCTTTACACTTAAAACAGTGTGTCACAAATATCTAGAGTTCAATAAACATTTGGTGAATTACTGACATGCTGCTGGAATGACTCTGTCTCTTACAAGTAACAGTGTCTTCTTGTCACAGTTTGAAAAACTATAACTTTTCTTTATTTTAATTGTCATACTTAATAATTAAGTCTAATAATCCTGGTACTTTTTGAGATATATAAATATGTGCCACACTAGCAATTTCTCCACAAGTCATTAGGCAAAAACTTTTAAAATCTTTCATCTGTGGGGGCATGGGCTATATGGGTAATCTCTATACCTTCTCCTCAATTTTGGGGGGGAACCTAAAGTATAGCTTAACATATAAAGATACTGAGGGGTTCCTGGGTGGCTCAGTTAAGCATCTGACTCGATCTTAGCTTAGAACTTGATCTCAGGGTCATGAGTTGAAGCCCTGCATTGGGCTCCACGCTAGGCATGGATCCTACTTAAAAAAAAAAAAAAAAAGTTGTCAAATCACCATGTTGTACACCTGAAACTAACAGAACATTGTGTCAACAACATTCAAATGAAAAAAATTTTTTTAGTAAAAAATAACCCATTTTTTTCCCCCAAAGATTTATTTATTTATTTGAGAGACAGTGAGAGAGAGCATGAGAGGCTAGAAGGTCAGAGGGAGAAGCAGACTCCCCGTGGAGCCGGGAGTCCGATGTGGGACTCGATCCTGGGACTCCGGGATCATGACCTGAGCTGAAGGCAACTGCTTAACCAACTGAGCCACCCAGGCGCCCCAAAGTAACCCATTTTTTATTAAGTTAGAAAGCCTGCATACAGACACAAAAGTAAGTTGAATGATTTCACCAGGTCTAACAGATCTAAGCTTTCAGAGCTCACTCATGACAGGCCTCTGATGCAAATCTGGGTTTACTATAATCACATATAATAGAAACTGTTTACTTCAGCATTAACTGTCTTAAAGGGGAGAAAATTAGAAGACATAGCTGTATACAAAGATCTCCAAGGTAATTAATTACTATATGAAGAAAAACAAGGTTCAGGAGAGCCTGGGTGGCTCAGTTGGTTAAGCAACTGCCTTCGGCTCAAGTCATGATCCTGGAGCCCAGGGATTGAGTCTCACAACCGGCTCCTGCTAGGCAGGGAGTTTGCTTCTTCCTCTGACCTCTCTCCTCTCATTCTCTCTAATAAATAAATAAAATCTTTGAAAGAAAGAAGGAAGGAAGGAAGGAAGGAAGGAAGGGTTCAAAACAGTACATACACCATCAGAGTGAATACCATAATATTCTCATGCGTACATCAAAGTAAAGTAAGATAAAGTAAGATTTTCTTTTTTTTTTTAAGATTGTATTTATTTATTTGACAGAGAGAGATCACAAATAGGTAGAGAGGCAGGCAGAGAGGGGGGTAAGCAGGGTCCCTGCTGAGCAGAGAGTCCAATGCACAGCTGGATCCCAGGACCCTGAGATCATGACCTGAGCCAAAGGCAGAGGCTTAACCCACTGAGCCACCCAGGCGCCCCTAAAGTAAGATTTTCAAGTAAGATTAATAAGAAACTTAATACAAAGATACACAAATAATGTTCTAAGAAGTGACCCCTAGGAAATAAAACTAGAACTGGAAAAAGGAAACGGACTCTTACTTTCCAATTACATTCCTTACCTCTAGTCTGGAACCAAAACTTTACATTCATTTCAATAAGCATTTCTTTGACTCTCCAGATTTTGGATTCCCTCTCAGAGTCCAAGGAATACAAAATACCTTCATAAGCATCATAATCCCACAGCAGGACATGATCCATTTTTCCACTGAAGAACTAGCCAGGGAAAAGTTTGATAGCCACTAGCTCAAAAACCAACAAAGTGCTACAAAGTTAAGAAAAAATGGAGGGAAAAGATAGTGTTCCAAAGGTGCTTTATGGGTGTGCACAGGGGCGGCACTGGGTGCCCACATATTCTGAAAAACTCAGAGTGTGTAAGAAGGTAGTGTTCCAAAAAAGGAAAGCCAGTAGGTGAATCAACTAAGCTTATTTCTCTAATGTCAAACTACTAAAGTATTTTCACCCAGATGCTTAAACCAAAAATCTTGAAGTCACCAAGTCCTATTTATTCTACCACCAAAATGTCTTAAGTCAGACCACCAGCATGGCCACACTACCATCATCCTAGTGTGGGCTACCATATTTAACTATTTAAATTAGTCTCCAACCTCTCCTTCTGCTCCCCTCCAATTTACTCTCTACAATGTAGCTGAAGAGGGAAAATCTCCACCATAATATTTCTCTCTCTTCCCCTCAGTAAAAAGCCCTGAACTACCAATGAAGAACCCCTATCCTGGTACTTAACAGACTGCTGTTGTAATTACCTATTTACTGTCTCCATTTCTGGATGGCAGAGCTGTCCTAGCTGACCTACCAGTTTGGAACACTAGATGACCTCATGCAGCTACACTGTTTACCTGCCAAGAACTCCTACCAACTTTTTTTTAATGTAAGAGAGAAAAGGCTTCATCTTATTTTACTATATCTTACAGTCCCTGTTGCAAAGCTTAGCTTGTACACAATATATAGCGACACTGGTCTGGGTTTAAGTCTCACTTTTTAGGCAAATTGTTTTCCCTTTCTGAGGTCAAAATCCATAGAAGACCACCTTCAACCTGGAATTTATCACTGGTATACACTGCCTTCTGACTTCTGTCAAACCAGAATTTTTAATAAGAGTGCAATGTACAGGATATACAACTACATTATATTTCAGGAGCATAAATTTACAGAGTAAACTTCATATTCATAACCATGCATTAAAAATAAGATAGTTTTAGGGCACTTAATATAAACTTAGAAACCTTAAACACATAAATTCAAATAAATTTACTTCATGGGAAGGAGTATAGCAATTAAGTGATTTTAAAAGCAGAGACCAAAGTACAAAATTCCAGTTCATTTATTTATTTATTGCTGAATTGCTGAACTGGTAAATACTATAACTATCAATATAAATAACAATACATACTTCATACAACTGTAAGGATTTAGAGGAGCTTAATTTCATATAAAGCATTTGGCACAATTCCTGAGGTACCAAAAATATACAATAAAAGGAAGCTATTTGTTAATAACAGCTAAACTGCATTTTACTCATTAGAAACACCTATATTAGAGACCTATTTTGTACTAGGCACAACACTAAGCATAAGATAGAAAAATACACATATTTATTCTATGCTAGGAAATACTAACACTGCAAATATACTATTATAAATAAAAATGAAATAAAAAAGTCTTTTGTAGTGGTAGAAACAAACATCTCAGCCTTGGAAGGGCTTATAATCTAATTAAGAAAACAGGGTATGTACCAAAATATCAATCATTTACATGATGGAGTTTACAATATAAGATATATTCAAATCATTTAGAAATCCATATACTTGAGAGATGCCCGGGTGGCTAAGTTGAATAAGCATCTGCCTTCCACTCAGGTCATGATCCCAGGGTCTTGATATTAAGCTCTACAACGGGCTTCCCAGTCAGCAAGGACTCTGCTCCCCGCCCCCCTGTCCTCCCTACTTGTGCTCTCTCTCTCTCTCCCCCATCTCTCTCAAAAATAAAAATAAAATCTAGGGGTGCCTGGGTGGCTCAGTGGGTTAAGCCTCTGCCTTCAGTTCAGGTCATGATCTCAGGGTCCCGGGATTGAACCCCGCATAGGGCTTCCTGCTCTGTGGAAAGCCTGTTTCTCCCTCTCTCACTCCCCCTGCTTGTGTTCCCTCTCTCGCTGTGTCTCTGTCAAAAATAAATAAATAAATAAATAATCTTAAAAAATAATAATAATAAAATCTTGAAAAAATTCATATACTTGAGGGGCCAGTGTGATATGAGGAGACAGGCACGGCACTGACTAGTACTTATACAATGAGAGTAAAATATAAGCAGCAGGTTCACAGGTTTACTAAACCCAAGGGTTGTATATGACTCAGAAAAAAGGGTAAAATTCACCCACTAAAATTATCACATATAAGAATTCTAAAGCTTTCAGATATGAGCAAAAAAACCAAAACCAAAACCCAAAACCACAAAACTCAGGAATACCACACATTCTTTAGCAAAGGAATAACACAATTTAGGTGCTATTAAAAATGAAACAAAGAGAACCAACCTGAGCCAGTACTGACTGCGCCTAGGATGATGAAAATGGCAATGGCAGTAAAAGCATTTAAAAAAGCAAAAATAGGGACGCCTGGGTGGCTCAGTTGGTTGAGCAGCTGCCTTTGGCTCAGGTCATGATCCCAGCGTCTTGGGATCGAGTCCCACATCGGGCTCCTTGCTCGGCAGGGAGCCTGCTTCTCCCTCTGCTTCTGTCTGCCTGTGCTTTCTCTTTCTAACAAATAAATAAAATCTTTAAAAGAAAAAATAAAAAAGATTTAGTAAGTAGTTAAATATGGTACTAGGGCAGAGCAAACTATTCCTCAAAATAACCTAGAGTAGAAATAAGCCTAAAATATTTGATTTTGTAATTATCCTAAGGCACTGGAGGGATGTCAAAAAGATAATCCCCAAAGAAAGTTAAAATGTGTATGTCTGCTGAAAAGTCAGGAAGAGAGATATAATTTTGAAAATCAATAACAGAGAACTGACAGCTTCTAGAGTAAAATACTTTTTCCTTACTGAAATGCTCTCCACATTAATAAATTAACCTATTTTTTAAAGATTTTATTTATTTATTTGATAGACAGAGATCACAAGAAGGCAGAGGGGCAGGCAGGGGGCGCGGGGGGGGGGAGCAGGCTCCCCGCTGAGCAGAGTCAGGACCCTGAGATCATGACCTGAGCCAAAGGCAGAGGCCTTAACCCACTGAGCCATCAGGAGCCCCTAACCTATTTTTAAGGTGAAAATAATCTCAGCTTTCTTGAGGATATGAAAAACTCAACAAAATATGCCGATAGCTTACAAATGTCCCTTTTTTAGCTAGTACCTTACCAGTAAGTTTGACTTCTAAGTTACAGAAGAAAAAGAAGTTCTATAACCAGCCTTCTAGTATTTTATATATTCTAAATCAACCTGAAGGCCACTGTTCTGAAAATGATCTCTGAATTCACAAATGCTTCTGGAATTACAAGAATCAAGAAGTTATCTGTAAGAAAGCAAACATCATTGAATCATCATATTAAAATATTCTGAATCCCCAAAAAGGAAAAATTATAAGGTTTCTTCTTTCACTATCAGCCTAAATAAATACCTGAAAATTGGGATGTTGTCTAAAATGCAGAAATATGTCTTAGAGGCATCTATGTAATAGGCTATTCAGAGAAAACTTCACAAATAAGAAGTAAAAATAAATTAATTCGGATTCTATAGGCATATACAATAGCAAAAACTTGGGAAATTAAACATCATCCCATTAACACCAATTCCATTTTTCAATCTTTTAAATATAATTTTTAGCTAATATTTTAAATTGCTAACAATTCCCAAAATGACCTCTGAACCAAAAAAAAAAAACCACACAAATTTACCTCTAGTATGTATCACTTCCATTTTTCATGACAATCCTAAAGTCCAAGCCCTCAAATCAACATAAGTAAATATAGCCAACTTAAGATTTTCAATTTAAGATTCTCCCATTCCAATTCATTCCATACTCACCTTCTAGAAATATAATGCTTCATCAGGCCATCCCACTACTGCAAAACCATCAATGACTCCTCATTTCCTTTCACATCAATGCTCACAAATTTTCTAAGATAACCATTCCTCTATCATCCTTAGATTTACCTGTTAGTGCAATCCTATCACACACATACCCCCATTTTACCTTAAAGGGAAAGGTGCTCCTCTCCATCTCCAAATCTATGAGATTGATTTCATCCCTTCTGGTTTCTTTTTCCATCTTGCCCATTTCTTATAACTCCAATTTGTTTGTTTCACCCATTTATCTCTAAAAACATCCAGGTTCTTGGCACATCTCCCTCCTCTCGAAACCAAACTTGAAAAAGTTACCTAACACAGCTTTTTAATGCCTCAATCACCCTGTGCACAACAAATGACACTGTCACAACCTTGCACTATTTTCAGTGATGCCCTCATCATATTCAGTTTCCAACACACTACCATTTCCTGATTATCTTTCTGAATTCAGGGTTTGGAGCCCAGATATATGTATTTTTTTAGGAGCCTCCACATATACAGTGGAATACAACATAGCAATAAAGACTACTGATAAAAGCAATGACTTAAATGAATCTCATCTGCTTAAAGTTTACCAGGCATCGTAGAATTATATGAAACAGATGACATCCCTGCTCAGACTTCAACCTATAACCAACTATTTAAGTGCCAGTCTCACAGCTCCTAAAAAAAAAAAAAGCTTACTTATGGTCAAGTCTATGGACAAACAGGGGGTCTATTGCGCAGTGTATAAAATGATCTTGAATTGGGACAAAAATGATATATTCACTTTCACCAACCTCTAACCACAATTTAGCATTACCTTCAGTTAAAACATAGGCAACAAATCTCAATAGCATTAGCAATTCCTATAATTCTTGACTACTGTTAGGAATCATAGTTTCATCAGACTATATAGTTGATATAGATAATCTAGAAAACAGCTTATGCCCATCATTACTTCAAAATTATAATACTTATCAGATTCACCGCTAACTCTTAATATTTAATGAGTTAATACATATTACACACTACCATATTGCAAATTTAGTATTCTGACAACTATTTCAAGATAATGAGTTTCCTTTGTAATCCTATGAATTTTAAGTGTTCATAAACACTTTTCTGAGAACAGGTCTTTAAGCTTTACAAGGCTACAAAAGGTTCAGGATGCCCCACAAGATGGATGCGACTCTTCCAAAGGCCCAGCAAGTATCCAGGATGAAAGAAACAACAAGAAAACCCAAAATGTGCTTACTAAATGAATGAACCAATATATGTTTGAAGCCAATTATTTTAACTCCTTTGCATTTTTAAAACACAGTCACAGCCTTTATTTTCTAAATAGCATAAGGGCAATATATCAGATATAGCATCTTAAGTCACCACTAAAAAGTAACACTGGGCTAGTCTTGGGTGATGGATTTTTTTTTTTTTTTTTAAAGAGAGCGAGTGCACATGCACATCCAAGGATGAGCAGAGAGAGAGAATTTTAAGCAGGCTTCACACCCCAGCACAGAGGCCCACCTGGGCTTGATATCACAACCCTAAGATCATGACCTGAACCAAAATCGAGAGTCGGATCTTAACCAACTAAGCCACCCAAGAAACCCATGAATGATGGATTTTTAAGAGCTCTAACTTTAACTTTTAAGACCTTATTTGGAGTTCTAGCAGGGGAGAACAACTACTTGTACACTCTTGACCAAAGAACAATCTCCTCTACCCAGGAAGGTCATCCTCTTCAACCAACCACGAAGCTTCGGTAGAGACACACATGGAGCAGACTTGAGAGAAGGGGACACTGCCTTGCCAGCCAGATCAGCCAAATCAAACCTGGTGATCACTGTGGTAACAGATGTCACAACCACATTGCCCTCACATCCTAAAATCAACGCTTAAAAGCCACAAAACTGGTGTATTTTTTTTTCATTTCATACTTTTCCATTATGTTCTGTGAGATTCTGGAAAATTCACTTACAAAGCCTCTTTATTATTATGAAGGAATAATCAAGACAACTACTAAAGGTCTCCCAGTATAAAACAAAGCCATCCCAAAGCACAGATCTGCATGTTGGAGGTAAGTAGGGTCAGACAACAATACCAAGAAAAGAATAAACATACAATTAAAATTATCTAGTAATATGATTTTTAAACACTTGCAACTTCTTAGAGCCCTAGAATATTTAGGATATATCTGAAACATTTTAAGGAACATAGTCATCAGATTTGAAAATCCTCCCAACAAAAGTCCTTTTCTTGAGAGACGGAGTCTGGGAAACTCCTACAGCCAACAAAAAATACTAATAAATGTTTCTTCATGCTCTCTCTCTGTAATTAGCGATAATCATTAAAATACCTCTAACTTATAACTTATTAATTAACTTATTAATATTATAAAGCTTCTTTATAAATATCATCTAAACAAATGAGTGCATTTAAATGTATTATATATTATTTCTGTCTTTATATAGAAATGAACTGGACTCAAGCAAATTGCCAGTTTATCAGAAGTTCTGAGTTTCAGAGAAATATACACACATGCAAAAAATAATATATATGATCAAAGAAAGACTTTAATGCATAGCTAAGCTACAGCTGAAACATCACTGTTTAGTTTCTAGTTTCAAGCTACTATAAATAAGATAGAGACACAAAACAAACCTACGTAATACCAACTGGTACTAGAAGACACAGGGCTTTTTTTTCCCCTTGGCAAACAGTTATTTTATTGTGCATGCTATGTTTTCAGAAGCTGAATGATCTTCCTCTGAGATTTTAAAATTGACATGTAAACATACTGGTATATAATTCATTGAAGATTTTGGCAGGAAGAAAATGTAAAGTCCCAACTCATCTTTTGTACACAAAACAGTGAAAAAAATTACTTTAAAAAATCTATCAAATAATTGCACATTCAATTTATAAAATATCAAAAGATAATATTTTTTAACAATTATCTGTGGTGTGTAGATAAATACAGAATTATTTACCAGTAATTTTAATTAAGTTCTTATCATAATTAGCAAGTTGGAGAAACTGAATTTAGGAAATACATATAAAATACTGCTAGTCCCTAGCTTCTAAAACACTTTCTCTAATTCTAAAAATTTAACTCATGAAAAATCTATTCTATACTTTCAGAAAGCCGGACTACATAGTTGAGATACTACATAAATGTCTCACTGCTATAAAGCCAGAGAAGTTGATCAATGGTTGCTAGCAGTTAGGAGGAAGAAAAGGATCTGACTACAGAGGGGTAGCATGAGGGAATTCTAGAGGCACTAAAACTGTACAGTATCAGTGGTGGTGGCTGTAATAATCTAGTCACATGTGTTAGGAATGCAAATAAGTATATGTATATGCATGTTCTCAGCAGCAAAATATATTTACTGTGGTCAATAAGTGGAATAGTCCAAATGTCCATCAATGAGTGAATGGATAAACAAATCACGGCATATAATGAAATATTATTCAGCCATAAAAAGGGATGGAATACAGAAACATACAACATGGATGAAACTTGGAAACATTATGCTAAGTGAAAGAAGCCAGACATTAAATGTCATAATTTATAAGATTCTATTTATATGAAATATCCAAAAGAGATAAAAACATAGAGACCAAATACAGATTGGAGGTTGCCAGGGACTCAGGGGGGAGAAGAAGGAGAAACTACTTACAGGATAAGCGGTTTACTTTGGACTCATGGGAATGTTTTAGAATTAGTTATAAATAGGGGCGCCTGGGTGGCTCAGTGGGTTGGGGCCTCTGCCTTCGGCTCGCGTCATGATCCCAGGGTCCTGGGATCAAGCCCCGCATCGGGCCTTCTGCTCAGCGGGGAGCCTGCTTCCTCCTCTCTCTGCCTACCTCTTTGCCTACTTGTGATCTCCCTCTCTGTCAAATAAATAAATAAAATCTTAAAAAAAAAAAAGAACTAGTTATAAATAGGTAACAGTGGTGGCTGGACAACCATAGGAATATACTAAACGCCAGTGAATTGTCCACTTTAAAATGATTAATTTTATATGAATTTCACCTCAATAAATTATACACATAAATACATATATATGAAGCTTCATACATATGCAGCATGATGGTGATAACAATGGTGATGATGATGATGACGACGACTCAGTGGTAATATATGCTTTAAAAAACCAGAAGTGCATAGTGTCTGCCTTCAACATGCTTAACATTTAGAGTACGCAGAACAAACAATGATTAAACCTATTGTTTTAAAAAAGTGTACCATCCCTCTGTAAAAATAGAGTAATAGCATAAAAGGAAAAACCAGATTCGCATTTGACTGGCAAGTCTTGTTTAAACAACAAATCTTAAAAACAGTTTCAGTTAAACTTTCAAATCAGTTACTGACATTTGGCTTTGATAGTTTTGTTAGTACCTGAAACTCAACAACAAAGTGAAAACAGGGCCCCAACTATGGAGCCCATAAACTGCCACTGGTGGTAGGAGAGAAATCTGGACATAGGAAAAAGCAATCCAGGATGGGTAACTAACTGCTTCCCAATTGCCAAACTTCAGTGATAAGTCAGAGGACATTAAAGCAGAAGGCCCAAATTCATGACTTTATTCCCTCAGCAACTGGCATCTTCTGTGTGCCATTTACTGTGATAACAGTGGGCACATCTTAAATTTCAAAAAGGTATAGTTCAAATTCAAGGCTTGCTAGAATGTGGAGCAAACGGAATTCTCACAAATGAATGCTGCAATAAAAAGCGGCACAACCACTTCGAAAGAAATTGTGGCAAAATCTAAAAGAGCTAGACATATACATATCTTGTGACCTATAAATTCAATCTAAGGTACATATTTATACAAAATGTGGTGGTATTTTCCTCAAAAAACCTGTATAAAATCGTTCAAGGCAATGTTATTCATTACAATCTCAACCTGGAAATGATCTACTTATCTATCAACACAATAGCCTGGGTAATAAACTAGTATTTTCACACAACAGAATACTGTACTGCAGTAGTTCTCAACCAGGGATGATTTTGCCCCCTTCTTAACCACCCTCCCCAGGGGTATTTGTTGACCCATTTGGAAACATTTTAGGTTGTCACAAATGGGGGTGGGGGGTGCTACCAGCATCTAGTGGGTTAGAGATGAAGGATGCTGGTAAACATCCTTCAATGCACAAGAGAGCCCCTATAACAAAGAATTATGCCACCCAAAATGTCAAGAGAATGGAGATTGAGAAATTCTAGCCTATAGCCTATGAGAATGAAAGATACAACACAAACTATATGGATAAATTCAAACATAATATTGACCAATACAGAAGTCAAACAAGAACACATATGTATAATTCCATTTATACAAAAGTTCAAAATCTGGCAAAATTAATCCCTGATGTTGGAGGTCAGGATAGTAGAGGTTGAAAAAGTCACTAGGGGTACACTTCAAGAACACAAGCAATGTTCTATTTCTTGAGCTGGGTACTAGTTATCAAGCACTATGTGTAAATTCATTCTGCTGAAGAGTTAATACATATATGTAACTTCTCTTAGGTATACTATTCTTCAATAAAAATTTTATTTTAAAAAATATCATAGGACTCTACAGCACAAAAAGAGATTTTACTGTATGTAAGTTCTAAAAAGAAAAACTTTAAATGTTTTTCTACTGTAAATCAGTTAAAATTCTTATATTTGTAAATATATCCCTGAAAAATTTTTTCCCTTAAGTCTGATAATCCCAAATGCTAGCACTGCCACTTACCAGTTGTATTGATCTTGAGCAAGTTATATTTTTCATATTCATATATTTTCAAAAATATAGGGGCAACAGACTTTACTACCAAGGGAACACAAAAAACAAGTATAATATTCCACCAATCTTTCCCCCAGACTTGGCCATTTTCAACATTTTCATGTTTCCTTCTACATTTTTCCTATACATGTACAAATAAACATGTTAATAGAGTTAACTAGCATACATTTATAAAAGCAAAATCGTATTGCATACTACCCCACAATTTATTGTTTAACTTAATGTATGTGGAAATCTCTACAGGAAATACAGAATTACCATATTCTATTTAATAGCTACACAGTGTTCCAATGTATACACTGTATTTTACTTAATCATGCTAATTATGGACACTATATAACAACTTAAATTGGAAATTTCAAATATCTCTTCAGTGAACAACAGAATATGCTTATATGATTACATTTGCACAACTGTTGCTTAACAAAATAGTTGTACCCATATATACTCTCAAATAAACTGGACTTGCTTTACCATTCTTTTGCCATATTAAGATATTATTCTTTCCAGTACTATCAGACTGACAGCTTAGTAAATTACAGACATGATGTTATCTTTATTCCTATTTTTCAGTTACTGAGGTTAAACATTACTCAAATGTTTAAAAACCATTTAAAAATGTCTTCTGTGGATTTTGTTTAAATCACTTGTGAAAGAAAATATTTAATCATTTTGATCTTCCTCCTGTACAAAAGTGAGCTAGTCTCAATGGGTTATTGAGCAGTCAAATGAGAAAATAAGAGAGTATAATCAGTCACTGGTAACCAAGGCTATACAACAAAATCATGATGGAGAGCTTCAAAATAAAGTGAAACAATCACTTGCCAGAAAACCTACCCTAGAAGATCAAGAATTAATTTCAGGTTGGGCAATATGAAGGATTTTTAGAGGTCCACAGGTTATTCTGATGCACAACCCAGAACGATAACCACTGGCAAATTAGAAAATATAAATTGTTCTCTTTCTCGAATATTAGCAAATATATATTATCTTTTTAGATACATACAGAACCTCCGCTCCTGGATACTAAATTCTGCAGGATTAGAGATTCTACTGAAAGCAGTGTTCTATTGCTATTCACCCCATAGACTGCCTAGATTACCTAAATAAAAATAATTTCAGTTTTTATGTGCAGCTAAGGCTAAGTTCCAAAGCAAAGATTCTCATTTAGTAAGCATATTGTGTACAGGACATTGTGCTTTGGCTGATTATTAGAATAAAATCTCACAGTGTCTCCACATTTCAAAAACATACATAATCTTTAAAAAAAAAAAAAGATTTTATTTATTTATTTGACAGAGATCACAAGCAGGTGAGGCGGGGCAGCGTGGGGGTAGCTCCATCTCAGGAGCCTGGGATCATGACCTGAGGTGAAAGGCAGAGGCTTTAACCCACTGAGCCACCCAGGTACCCCAGGGAAAAACATGCATAATATTATACAACACTACTTCAAGTATAGGATGGATGACATTTATTATTGTCCACTGGGAAATTCCCTCTAACTACAATGTGTCAATAAAAGTGAGATACATGTTCACACACTCTAATCACACTTTAAACTCATAAGATAACATCTAAACAAATGGTGTTAGATAAACCAGATAATCATATGAAAAAAAGCTCAACCCTATCTCACTCCATATATAAAAACTAACTCAAAATGAGTCATAAAGTTAAACATAAAAGCTCAAAAACTATAAAATCTCTACCAAAAAAAAAAAATTGGACAATTTTCTTAACCTTAGGATAGACTACAACACAGACACACAACCATAAAATTTTTAAAATATCATAAACTAAACTTCATCAAATATCAGAATTCTAATCTTTGAAAGACACCACTAATATAAAAGCAACTCAGAGCCTGGAGAAAATAAGCAATACACATAACTAACAAAGAACTTTTATCCAGAATATATAAATAATTCTTATAACTCATAACCAGAAGCAAGTTATCCAATTTTAAAATGGACAAATTACTGGGATACTTTAGAAAAGAAGATAAAGAGCCAATAAACTGGGGGAAAAAATGCTCAACATCACTAGGAATGAGGGAAACACAAATTAAACTAATGAGATGCCAGTACACACCCACAAGAATTACTAAAATCAAAAAGATTGATACCAAGTGCTGGTGATAAGTGGAATTATCATACACTGCTGGTGAGCAAGTAAAATGGTACAACCATTCTGGGGCATAGTTTGGCAGTTTCTTATAAAATTAAGCTTATAACTCAACAATTCCACTCCTAGATATCTACCCAACAGAAATGAAAACATATTGGAAGACTGACACATGAATGTTCATAGGAGCTTTATACATCATGTTCCCCCCAAAGTGAAAATAATCCAAATATTCATCAACTACTGTATGGATAAACAAATTTTACTATATCAATATAATGGAATACTGATCTTCAATAAAAATCAAGACCAGGGGTGCCTGGGTGACTCAGTCAGTTGGAAGTCTCCCTCTGGCTCAGGCCATGATGGATTGAGCCCTACGTTATCAAGCTCCCTGCTCAGCAGGGAGCCTGTCTCTGCCTCTCACCCTGCTTGGGCTCTCTTGCTCTCGCTCTCTCTCAAACAAATAAGTAACAATCTTAAAAAAATTTTTTCTTAAAAAAAAAAAAATTGATGAGCAACTGAAACAAGCAGAAACATGGGATGAATCTAAGAAACATTCTACTGAGTGAAAGAAACCAGATACCAAAAAAAGAACATGTTGTAGAATGTCATTCACATGACATTTTAGAAGAGGCAAACAGTGACAGAAAACTACAGTGATAGAAAACAGATCAGAATTGGGTGCCAGGGTTGGTTACTGACTATAAAGGAATACAAGGGAACTTTTGGGAGTGACACAACGTTCTATATCCTGATAACAGTTGTTACACAGGTATATACCTTTGTCAAAACTCAGAATCATACTGTTTTAAAATGAATCCAGGATTTGTTTTAATCATGTATATAGTAAGACACAAACATGGAAATGACTGTCATGAAGGATTAGGTTTATACTCACAGTTCCCTAAAAACAGGAGGCAGGCCACACCACACCAGGCCACAGGAGGAAACATCAGAGTGGGCAGGAGGCAGAATAAGAGAAAAATGTGGCAAGAATCTTTATTATGGTTTTTTGCTAGGGAAAAAATGGGCAAGGTGGGATAAGCAAGCTAAACAGGTTTAGGATTGGCTCATTTGAAAAATTTCAGTGGTCTCCACAGTATAAGAACTCCCCCTAGCTTCATGGTAGTAGTGGGGTGATTGGAAAAGGGGACTAGTGGCCCAGAACTATGACAGCTCAACAAAGGAGGCAGCTGGGGCAGGCTCTGGATTGATTGGTTTGCACATGAAAAGACGGCAATGGTAGAAGGGGAAGCCTTTGCTATCTCTAGGAATTAGCTAGCCCTGGGAGAGTCAGTCTCTCTAGGTTCAAGATGGCCCCAGATGTCAAAACACTAGAAAAATACAGACAATAGAAAGGCATGACTAATACATACATACTTAAAAGGGTGCATTTTACTGAATATTTCAATAAAGTTGAGGTAAAAAGAAAAATTAATTTTAAGAATAAGTAAAACATCAAAGTGGCTAATTCACTAAAAAGGTTGCCAGCACCAAGAATATTTACCTAAAAAGAAAAAGAATCAAGAACAATGCTAATTTTCTATAATGGTAGCATGACTTAAATCTGGAATTACTCTGGAATATGGAGTTTACCAGTTAAATAAGTCTAAAGTACTTACAGAGACACAATCAATTATTTTGTTCTTCTCTTTCTTTCTTTCTTCTTTTTCTGGGGAGGGGGGTTGTTTTTCTAATGTGTATATTATCATCACTGGGCCCTATGGTCCAGGATTATCTAGCCAACAACACCTATCTTTCTTCTTTTATCTTTTTTTATTGTCCATTGATTTTCAACCCCAGTTGCATGTCAGAACTAAAAAACTGGGATGGAAGAGGTCCTTGACATCAGAACATTTTAAAACTTCCTTGATGGTTTTAATGAATAGCTAGAATTGAATACTTCCTACTATAGATCAAATTTAATTTGAACACCACTTAAATACAAGGTATCTTAATGCAAGCATATCAAGGCAAAGTACAGAAAATAAAAATATTCATAGTAGAAAACTACTGATACAATATTATATTGCTTTGTGTACCTTCTCTACATTTTTGTAAAGCATACTGGCTCCCACAAGTCCAATATAAAGGAAAAACCAACCAAACAAACAAACAAAACTATAGGTCATAAAATTAAAAACTAAATTTCTACTTCTTAATTACCAAGACAGAAAAGTAAATACAAATTCAAATTTTAAATGACAGACTCCCAGGCAATTAATCTGAGGAGAAGAAACTGCTTACCTGCCAAAATCATTATCACAGCCACTTGACTGGCCAATGACTCCAGAAACAAGGACTCTTCTACTCTGCAGCATCCATACTACATCCCAGAATTTTATCATTCCAGTTCCTTTTAACATTTCTATGTATATCCATCCCCTGGTCACTCATGCATACAAATATAACATATAAATAAGTTTCTTTCTGGCTTAACTTCTACTGCGAGCTGACTTGCTCTCTACAGAAGCTTCCTTCCAACAGGAAGAATTAGAGATATGTGCTGTTCATTTCCATGGCAGAAGATAGCATGAACACACACCATCCTTCAACCTTCAGGCCAGAAAGGATGCACGATGAAATATGGAAGGGTGTATGAAAATTGTGTGAGAAGTAAACAAATCTGCCACAGAACAGAACTGCTGAGCCATGACATGAGTATTTTCTACTTTACTAAATAATGCCAGATTGGTTTCCAAAGTTATTGTACCAATTTATACTGCTATGAAGACTACTCAGGAATGCTCACTGTTCCAGATTCTTATTAATATTTGGTACTTTCCAACTTCTTGGCCATTGCCAAACTAATGTCAATCTGCTTGCATTTGGTGGTCTTTCTCTTTTAATAATTAAAATAACACATATAATTCAATGTGTAACACTGTTAAAATTGCTTTTATATACATGTCATATATTTATATATAATAAAATATATGTGTGTATATATATATAGATATAGATATATAAAATCTTCCCTTCCAATGAACTAGTGAAGTATTAGTTACATTTAACAGATAATGGAAGTTAGACACAGATTTATTTTTTTTAAAAGATTTTATTTATTTATTTGTCAGAGAGAGTGAGCACAGGCAGACAGAGTGGCAGGCAGAGGCAGAGGGAGAAGCAGGCTCCCTGCTGAGCAAGGAGCCCGATGTGGAACTCGATCCCAGGACGCTGGGATCATGACCTGGGCGGAAGGCAGCCGCTTAACCAAGTGAGGCACCCAGGCGTCCCACAGACACAGATTTAATTACTTGTTCCAGGTCTCACCACCAAACAACAAAGACCAATCAGGTTACACAGTGTGGGTTCTTAATTCTCTTGTCAACTATTAGGTTTTGGCTAAGTAATCTAATCTCCTGGTGTTTCCGTTTTCTCATCTATGAAAGAAGGATAACATTACCTACTTCATAGAGCTATTTTGACAATTAAATTAAGTAATACCTTCAAAGTCCTTAAAATACTGCCTGGAACCTCGTAAAGCACTATATAAATACTTTGCTCTAAAAATTAGTAATATTCTCTTACCTTTTCATCTCCACTCTTCTATAGATGGATTCCACTTCTTATTCTTAGTATTATTTATCTATACCCCATTTCTTTTTTTAATTAACTTTAGCAGGTTTTGCCCATTTAAAAAAAGACTTTGAGAATTTTTGCCATTGCACATTTTTTTTCTTTTTTTTGCACATTTGTTTTCTATTTCATTAATTTGGGCTCTTTAATATTTCTTTCTCAAGTTTATTCTACTTTCCCCTTTCTAACTCCTTAGGTAGAACACTCAACTAACATTTTGATCCTTTCCTTCTTCTCTTATGTAAACATTAGAAATTTACTCTAAGGCTTTAGCTACATCCTAGTTTTCTAATAACGGTATTTATCATTCAGTTCTAATTATTTTTAAATTCCATTTAGGATTTCTTTTCCCTGACTCATGAGTTGTTTCCATAACTGTTCTACGAATGTTAGGGAAAAAAATGGTGCTTCCTATAACTGCTGGTTTCATGTTGATTTTATTTCAAATTCTTTTTTTTTTTTTTAAGATTTTAAGTAATCTCTACACCCAACATGGTGCTCAAACTCCCAAACCCAAAATCAAGAGTTGCACGCTCCACCAACAGACCTAGTCAGGCACTACCACCATCTTCTTTATTCTTATTTTTTTTGCTATCTGACCTTCAGTAACTACAAGAGGTATGTTTAAAAATCACCCACTAGGGGCGCCTGGGTGGCTCAGTGGGTTAAAGCCTCTGCCTTCAGCCCAGGTCATGATCCCGAGGTCCTGGGATCCAGCTCCGCATCAGGCTCTCTGCTCAGCGAGGAGCCTGCCTCCCCCTCTCTCTCTGCCTGCCTCTCTGCCTACTTGTGATCTCTGTCAAATAAATAAAATCTTTAAAAAAGTAAAAAATAAAAATAAAAATCACCCACTATAGGGCGCCTAAGTGACTCAATCAGTTAAGCATCTGCCTTCAGCTTAGGTCATGATCCTGGAGTCCAGGAATTGAGCCCCATGTCGGGCTCCCTGATCAGCAGGGAGTCTGAGTCTCCCTCTGCCACTCATGCCACTTTCATGTTTTCTCTCTCTCTCAAATATATAAAATCTTTTCACAAAAATTTAAAAAGTAAAAATCACCTACCAGAAGAGATGCATCCATTTTTCCTTGACATTTCTGCTTCACATATTTTCAAAAATATTTATCTTCTGGGTGAGTTAAACTTTTATCATATTTATCATTAGTAGTTTCTGTGTTTATCTGATACGACTGCAACTACCAGCTTTCTTTTGGTTATCTGTCTAGCTTTTACTATCTTTTTTGCCTTCAATCTTTCTATATTTGTATATTTGGGGTATATTTTTTTTAAGATTTTATTTATTTATTTGACAGACAGAGATCTCAAGTAGGCAGAGCAGCAGGCAGAGAGAGAGGGGGAAGCAGGCTCCCCACTGAGCAGAGAGCCTTATGTGGGGCTCGATCCCAGGACCCTGAGATCATGACCTGAGCCAAAGGCAGAAGCTTTAACCCATTGAGCCACCCAGACACCCCGGGGTATATGTTTTTTATTTATTTATTTATCCCCCCCGCCCCGGGTATGTTTTTTAAACAGCAGCACACAGCTAGATTTTATTTGATTTTTTCCCAGTCCAACACATTTTTATCTTCTCCACATTATTTAGTCTCCTTTCACTAAATGTGGTCTTTATAATACGCTGGAATCTATTTCTACTACATTATTCTTTTGCTTTGTGCTTGTTCTGTAACTTGTTTTTTTCCCTACCCTTTCTTACATTATTTTTAAATTTCTTTGTATATTCCATTTTCTAATAATTTGGAAATTATATAATCTACTTCTATTCATCTAGATATATAGCCTTGAAATTTTAACATGCATACTTCATACTTTAACTTAACATCTTCATTCTCAAAAGATAAAAGAACCTTAGAAATGGGACCTGAGAAGGTAGTGGAGCAGCAGGACCCTGAGCTCACCCCCTCCCATGTTTTCAACTAGATATCATCTACAGCCAAGTCAATAAACCAGAGAGCAATCTGAAGACTGGCAGAACAAACTCCACAACTAAATATAGAGAAGAAGCTCCATCAGAAAGGTTATGAAGGTCAGAAAGGCAGAGGAAGGGTGCCCACAAGAGGCAGGGAGCTGCCGGAGTAAAGAGGGTCAAGAAATGGGCCCTCACACCAGGGAGCTCAAAAAGGAAAAATTAATTCCCATAATGTTTGGCTTTAAAATCCAGAGGAGCTGGGGCACCTGGGTGACTCAGTGGGTTAAAGCCTCTGCCTTCAGCTCAGGTCATGATCTCGGGGTCCTGGGATCGAGCCCCACATCGGGCTCTCTGCTCGGCAGGGAGCCTGCTTCCCACCCCTCCTCCCTGCCTCTCTGCCTACTTGTGATCTGTCAAATAAATAAATAAAATCTTTAAAAAAAAAAAAAACCCAGAGGAGCTGAATTCTGTTGTGTTCAAGTCACTTTTCCTTCCATTGCAGTCATTTGCACTGACTCTCTGGCTGTTTTTTTCTGAGGTAAAACCAGTGGGGCTTGGAACCTGGAGCCTTAGAGATCAACTGATTCAGCACTGGGCCACCTGGGAGAGCAAATGATGGCCCGGGCACTGCCCTTAAAGTGAAAGCAACCTATGCAGAGAGACAACATAAAAATGGCAGTTTACATAACACCGGGGACAGACAGAAGATGGATCTGTTGCTGGGGGACTTCTCTGAAAATGAGGGAGCTGGCAAGTGTCATTTTCCTGGCCTAGAGTATAAGCACAGAGACATATGCAGGAGGCAGGGCTACACAGGCACTTGCTACCTAACCTGCTATCAGTGCAGCACACTCAGGAGTTCCCTGGAGGACTCACCATCTCCAAGCCTGGTGGCCTCAGGCCTGGCTCAGGGCAAACTCTGTTAAAGCCACAGGGTGCCCCGTCCAGCCAGCCTGGGGTACAGTCCCCAGCTGCACTCAGCTGTGCACACCCAACCACCATCCTGTGTCTTGCCCAGCCAAATGTCCCTGGCCATCCTGGCACATTGCTCCCAGCAACTTGAGTACTTCAAGAGATCCAGGACAGGACTATAGACCAATGCAAATTTTGCTAACACTGCCACCCTGCTCCCAAATTCCCGGGTGGCCATGCAATACCAAAGCTGACCTGCCTACATGCCACTACCACCACAGAAAGCAAGCATGGCCCACAACAGCCAGAGAGTCAGTGCAAATGACTGCAATGAAAGGAAAAGTGACTTGAACACAACAGCAGAGAGTAAGCAACAAAAAGGATACTCTCCTAAAGAGCCAGCTTCTGTTAAACAGAGGACACTGCACTGCTGGATATTCCAGGACCTCTTCATCATAAAATCACTACTTTCAAGAGTAGAAATCACAGCTGACTTTTTTTAACACAGAGGGACGCCTGGGTGGCTCAGTTGGTTGAGCCGCTGCCTTTAGCTCAGTTCATGACCCCAGGGCCCTGGGATCAAGACCCACATCAGGGTCCTTGCTTGGAGGGAAGCCTGCTTCTCTCACTGCCTGTGCCTGCCACTCTGCCTGCCTGTGCTCTCTCTCTCTCTCAATCTGACAAATAAATAAATAAAATCTTAAAAAAAGAAAGAAATAGACACAGAAATACAGACAAAATGGGGAGACAGAAACATTTAACCCAAATGAAAGAACAGAACAAGGCCACAGTGAGAGAGCTATATGAAATAGATACAAGTAACATGCCTGATAAAGAATTTAAAATAATAATCATAAGGATACCTACTGGACTTGAGAAAAATATGGAAGACATGAGTAAGAACCTTAACAAAGGGATAAGGAATAACATAGTAGAGATGGGGGCACAATAAATGAAATGAGAAACACACTGGATGGAATGAACATCAGGATTAAAGGAGGACGACAAATTAGTGACCTAAAAGACACGGTAATGGAAAGCAATCAAGCTGAACAGAAAGAAAAGAATTATGCAAAATGAGAACTTAGTGATGGCTCAAATATAACAGCAGTCATATTATATAAGTTCCAGAAAAAAAGAGAAAGGGAGGCAAAATTTTAAATCTCTTAAAATTTTATTTTAAGAGATAAAAGCTGAAAACTTCCCTAATCTGGGTAAGGAAATAGATATCCAGATCCAGGAGGCACAGAGAACCACCAACAGAATCAACAAAAGGAGAGCCATACCAAGACATATTGTAATTAAATTTGCAAAATATACTGATAAAGAAAAAAAGTTTAAAGCAGCAAAACAAAAGAAGTCCTTAACTTATAAGGGAAACCCCATAAGGCTAGCAGGAGATTTTTCAACAGAAACTTGGCAAGCAAGAAGGAACTGAAAGGATATATTTATATGTGAATGGGAAAAATCTGTAGCCAAGAATACTGTATTCAGTAAGGCTATCATTCAGAACAGAACAAGAAACAAAAAGTTTCCTAGACACACAACAACTAAAGGAGTTCATGACCACCAAACCAGCTCTGCAAGGATATATTAATAGGGACCTTCGAAAGGAAGAGAGACCAAAAGTGACAAAATAGAGGTAGGAAACCTCTATATTGTCTAAAAACATATTAAAAATGACTATTTCTAGGGATGTCTGGGTGGTACAGCAGCTTAAGTGTCTGACTCTTGGTTTCAGCTCAGGTCATTGAGCTCCATGCCCCCATGTGGAGTCTGCTTAAGACTCTCCCTCTGTCTCCCTCAAAGAAATGAATCTAAAATATAATAACATATACCTAAAACAGGGAGGAGAGAAGAAAAGAATGGGTTAAAACTTAAAAGGATCACCAACTTAATTTAGACTGCTATACACAGCAAAAGATATATAAAAACCTAATGGAAGCCATATATCAAAAATCACTAATAAATATGCAAAGAATAAAGAGAAAGGAATCAAAATATACCACTAAAGAAAATCAGCAAACCATGAGAGAAAGACAAGAAAGGATCAGAGACCTACAGAAACAAACACCAAACAAGTAATAAAATGCCAATAAATGTACACCTAGCAATAATTACTTTAAAAGTAAATGGACTGTATGCTCCCATCAAAAGACACAGAGTAATACAGTGAATTTATAAAAAGACCATCTATATGCTGCCTACAATAGACTCACTTCATACCTAAACTGCAGAATGAAAGTGAGGGGACAGAGACTAAAAGTAAGGGAATGGAGAACCATCTGTCAGGGAAATGGATGTCAAAAGAAAACCGGAGTAGCAATAATTATATCAAACAAGTAAGCTTTAAAACAAAGACTGTGGAGCACCTGGGTGGCTCAGTCAGCTGTATCAGACTCTTGGTTTCGGCTCAGATCATGATCTCAGGGTTATGAGATTAAGCCCCGCAGTGGGTTTCATGCTGTGCGTGGAGCCTGCTTAAGATTCTCTCTCTCCCCTTCCTCCCTCTCAAACAAAAGAAAAGAAAACAAACAAACTGCAACAAGAAACAAAGAATAGCACTATGCAACAATAATTGAGACAATCCAAAAAAGAACTAACAACCGTAAATATTTATGCATCTAACACAGGAGTACATAAAACAATTCATAACAAAAATAAAGGAACTAAATGATAATAAAATAATAGAAGGACTTTAACACATCCCTTACATCAAGAGAAAGATCATCTAAACAAAACATCAACAAGGAAAACAATGGCTTTGAATGATACACTGGAACAGATGGATTTAACAAATATATTCAGAACCTTCCAAACTAAAACAGAATACACATTCTTTTCAAAGGGCACATGGAACATTCTCCAGAGTAGATCACATATTTGCCCACAAAACAAACCTCAACAAATTCAAGACTGAAATCATACCATGCATATTTTCTGACCACAATGCTATGAAACTAGAAGTCAACCACAAGAAATATCTAGAAAAGATTTAAAAAAAACAAAAACCAAAAAAACAAAACGTGGAGTTTAAATAACATGCTACTAAACGAGTGGATCAACAAATAAATCAAAAAAGAAATTAAAAAATACATGGAAATGAATGAAAATGAAAACACAACACTTCCAAAACCTCTAGAATGCACCAAAAGTGGTTCTAAGAGGGAATTTTATAGCAATACAATACCTCAAGGAGCAAGAATAATCTCAAACAACTTATTCTTATCCCTAAAGGAGCCACAAAAATAACAAACAAAACCTAAAACCAGGGCACCTGGGTGGCTCAGTCAGTTAAGTGTCTGCCTTTGCCTCAGGTCATGATTCCAGGCTTCTGGGATCCAACTCCACATTGGGCTCACTGCTTAGTGGGGCATTCATCCACACATTGGGCTCGCTGCTCAGTGGGGAGTCTGCTTCTTTCTCTTCCTCTGCCTCATCCCCAACCCTCCACTCATGCTCTCTCTCACTCTCAAATAAATAAATAAAATCTTAAAAAAAACAAAACCTAAAAGCGGAAGTAAAGAAATAATAAAAATGAAGGCAAAAATAAATGATACAGAAATCAGTATAACAAAACAGATCAATGAAACAAGGAGCTGGTTCTTTAAAGGAAAAAGTAGGAAAAAAAACCTCTGGAAAGACATATCAAGAAAAAGGAGTCAAATAAAGAAAACCACAAATGACAGAGGAAAAAATAACAACCAACACTACCAAAATATAAACAATCATAAGCGAATATTATGAAAAGCAATATGCCAACCAACTGGACAACCTAGAAGAAATGGATAAATTCCTAGCAACATATAAACTATCAAAACTGAAAAAGGAAAGAGAAAATGTGAACAGACTAATGACCAGGAACCAAATGAGTCAGTAAAATAGAAAGTCCCAAAAAAACATAAGTTCAGGACCAGATGGTGATAAGAAAGAGTTAATACCTATTCTTCTTAAACTATTCCAAAATAAAAAAGAGGAAGAAAAACTTACAAATCCATTCAATGAGGTCAGCATTACCCTGATACCAAAACCAGATAAAGACACCACCAAAAAAGACAACTACAGGCCAGTATCCCTGAAGAACATGGATACAAAAATTCTCAATAAAATACTAGCAAATCAAATTCAACAATACATTTAAAAAAATCACCACAATCAAGGGGATTTATTTCTGGGTTGCAAGAGTGTTTCAGCATTTGCAAATTGATTGGTGTGATACATCACAGCAACAGCAGAAAGAATAAAAACCACATGATCATTTTTTTTTTCACATGATCATTTTAACAGATGCAGAAAAAGCATTAGACAAAGTACAACATCCATTCATGATAAAAACCCTCAATAAAACAGGTTTAGAGGGAACATACCTCAACATAATAAAGGCCATGTACGAAAAACCCACAAATATCATCCATAATGCGGAAAAACTGAGAGCTTTTCCTCATGGTCAGGAACAGAACAAGGATGTCCACTCTCTCCACTTTTATTCAACACAGTACTGGAAGTCCTGGCCATACCAATCAGACAACAAAAAGAAAAGTAATCCAAATTGTTAAGGAAGAAGCAAAACTTATACTATCTGCAGATGACATGATACTATATATAGGAAACCCTAAAAACACTCCACCAAAAACTGCTAGGACTGATAAAGGAATTCAGTAAAGTCACAGTATGTAAAATCAATATACAGAAATCTGTTATATCTCTGTTCATCAGTAATGAAGCAGCATTAAGAAAAATTGGGAAAATAATCTCATTTACAATTGCACTCAAAATAAGATACCTAGTAATAAACCTAACCAAAGAGGTAAAAGACCTGTACTATAAAAACTGCAAAAAAAACTGATGAAAGAAATTCAAGATGACACAAAGAAATGGAAAAGACATTCCATGCTCATGGACTGAAAGAACAAATATTGTTAAAATGTCTATACTACCCAAAGCAATCTACAGACTTAACGCAATCCCTATCAAAATACCAACAGCACTTTTCACAGACCTAGAGCAAACAATCCTAAAATTTGGAACCACTGAAGACCACAAATAGCTACAGCATTCTTGAAAAACAAAAGCAAAGCTGGAAGCATCATAATTCCAGATCTCAAGTTATATTACAAAGTGGTAATAATCAAAACAATATGGTACTGGGGCACCTGGGTGGCTCAGTGGGTTGAAGCCGCTGCCTTCGACTCAGGTCATGATCTCAGGGTCCTGGGATTGAGCCCCACATCAGGCTCTCTGCTCATGGGGGAGCCTGCTTCCTCCTCTCTCCCTCTCTACCTGCCTCTCTGCCTACTTGTGATCTCTATCAAATAAATAAATATTAAAAAAAAAAAACAATACGGTACTGGCACAAAAACAGACTCATCCATCAATGGAATAGAATAGAGAGCCCAGAAATAAATCCATGATTATACAGTCAATTAATCTTGAACAAAACAGGAAACAATGTACAGTGGGAAAAAGACAGTCTTTTCAACAAATGGTGTTGGGAAAACTAGATGGCAACACGCAAAGAATGAAACTGGACCACTTTCTTACCTCATTCACAAAAATAAACTCAAAATAGATTAAAGACCTAAATGGGGGCGCCTGGGTGGCTCAGTTGGTTAAGCAACTGCCTTCAGCTCAGGTCATGATCCCAGAGTCCTGGGATCGAGTCCTGCATCAGGCTCCCAGCTCCATGAGGAGTCTGCTTTTCCCCTCTCATGCTCTCTCTCTGAAATAAATAAATAAAATCTTAAAAAAAAAAAAAAAAGACCCAAATGGGAGACCTGAAACCATAAAAGTCCTAGAAGAGAACACAGGCAACATATTCTTTGACATCAGCCTTACCAACTTCTTTCTAGATATGTCTCCTGAGGCAAGGGAAAGAAAAGCAAAAATAAACCATTGTGACTACATCAAATAAAAATCTTCTGCACAGTGAAGGAAACAATCAACAAAACTAAAAGACAACCTACAGAATGAGAGAAGATACATGTAAATGACAAATCCAATGAAAGTTTAACATTCAAAATATATAAAGAACCTTACAAAACTCAACACCCCAAAGATGAATAATCCAACTTAAAAATGGGCAAAACATATGAATAGGTATTCTTCCAAAAAAAGCATCCAATGGCCAACAGACACATGAAAAGATGCTCAACATCACTTATCATCAGAGAAATACAAATCAAAACCACAATGAGATATCACCTCACACCTGTCAGAATGGCTAAAATCAACAGTACAAGAAACAAGAGGTGTTGGCCAGGATGTGGAGAATTAAAGGGGAACCCTTTTGCACTACTGGTGTGAACTGAAATTGGTGCAGCCACTCTGGAACAGTATGGAGGCCCCTCAAAAAGTTAAAAATGGAGAGGCACCTGGGTGACTTAGTTAAGCTTCCAATTCTTGATTTCAGCTCAGGTCATGATCTCAGGGTGTTAGAGCCCCATGTTGGGCTCTGTACTGGGCACACAGCACTTAAGATTCTCTCTCTCCCCTTCTGACTCTCCCCCCAACCTCACTCATGTTTTCTCTTTCTAAAATAAAAATAAGAAAACAAAAACAGAACTACCCTATGATCCAGAATTGCACTATGGTATTTACCCAAAGAATACAAAAACCTAATTCAAAGAGATACATGTACCCCTACATTTATAGCAGCATTACTTACAATAGTCAAGATATGGAAGCAGCCCAAGTGCTCACTGATAAATTAATGGATAAAGATGTGGTATATCTAAACAATGGAATTATCATTCAGTCATAAAAAATAATGAGATCTAGCCATTTGCAACAACGTGGATGGAGCTACAGTGCATAATGCTAAGCAAAATAAGTCAAAGACAAATACCATATGATTTCACTCATGTGGAATTTCAGAAAACAAAACAAAGGAGGAAAAACTGAGAGAGCCAAAACAAGAAATGGATTCTTAGAGAGAACACAGAGAACAAACTGACAGCTACCTGAGGGGAGGGGCTTGGAGGGATGGGTTAAACAGGTGATGGGGATTAAGGAGTGTACTTGCCATGAACACAGGGTGACATATGGAATTGTTAAATTACTATATGTACACATGAAACTATTAACACGTTATGTTAACTAACTGGAATTAAAAACTTAGACTGCTGAAAACCATGTGACCAGAAAATTATTTCAAGAATGACAGGATTTTTTGCCTTGAAGATTAAAAAAAAAAAGCTTTATTGAAGTATAACTGATGAATATTAAACTGTACCTATTTAAAGTATAAAATCTGGTATGATTTATATATATAACTGCGAAATTATCACCACAATCAGGCCCAAATGTTTTCTCATTTCCATTTATAATCCTTCCCTCTTCTCCCCCTCCCTCCCCACTTCACGCTCACCCCACACCCTATTCCCAGGCAGCTGTTCTGCTTCTTGTCACTTGGGACTAGTTTCCATTTTCTAGAATTTCATATAAATGCTATTTTACATATACATAGAAAAGATAAAAGAACTTTAGAATATTTTAATTCTACTTCATTCTCTCCACCTCAACCAAAAAACCCTTCACTCATGGCACTATTTTCCAGTCTTTCAGCTCTTGTTTGTTGTTTCTATACAGCCAATAACTCTGCAGATTTATCCAGGTGTACCATTTTATGTTGCTGTTCATTTCTTGCTCCATATATTCTTGTATTGAAAACATTCTTCTATTAGTGATATTCTCTCTTTTTTGTCTAAAGAATGTATGTATTTTGTCTTCAATCTCAAACAAGTTTTACTAGGTATCGGTTGTATGTTGGAAGTTATTCTGCCTCACAGCACCACAAAGATGTATCATTGGGTTCTATGGAAAACAGTATAGCAGTTCTTTAAATTTTTAAACATGGAGTTACCATATGACCCAACAACTCCATTCCTAACATATACCCAAGAGGAATAAAAACGTGTTCACACAAAAACTTACACACAGAAGTTCACAAGAACATTACTCTTTTTTTTTTAAGATTTTTATTTATTTATTTGACAGAGATCACAAGTAGGCAGAGAGGCAAGCAGAGACAGAGGAGGAAGCAGGCTCCCTACTGAGCAGAGAGCCAGATGCAGGGCTCAATCGCATGACCTGAGCCGAAAGCTGAGGCTTTAACCCACTGAGCCACCCAGGTGCCCCGGAACATTACCCTTAATAGCCAGCTAAAAAGTGGAAACAACCCAAATACCCATTAACTGATGAACAGATAAGTTTTGGTACATCCATACAATGAAATATTATTCATCAATAAAAGGGGATGATTCGTGCTATAACATGGATGAACTTTGAAAACATTATGCTAAGTAAAAGAAGAGTCACAAGAGACCACATACTACATGATTCCATTTATATGAAATGTCCAGAAGAGGTAAATCTATAGAAACAAAAAGTAGATTAATGGTTATCTAAGGCGGGGAGTAGGTGGGTGGGTGATACAGGGTGAGGTAACTGAGAGTTACTCTAATGGGTACAGGGTTTCTTTTTGGATGGTGATAATGTTCTAAAACTGACTGTGGTTTTGGTCATGAAACTTTGTGAAAAAACTAACAACTGAATTTTATACTTTAAATGGCTGAATTGTATGGCATGTGAATTTTATATCAGTGAAACTATCACATTTAAAAAAAAAAAAGGGGGCGCCTGGGTGGCTCAGTGGGTTAAGCCTCTACCTTCGGCTCAGGGTCCTGGGATCAAGCTCACATCGATCTCCCTGCTCAGGGAGCCTGCTTCCCCCTCTCTCTCTGCCTGCCTCTCTGCCTACTTGTGATCTCTGTCAAATAAATAAATAAAATCTTAAAAAAAAAAAAAAGGCAGGCACATTTCCTGGATGCAGGAATAAGAAACAGGTGATACCACCTATATTAACCAGTTTCATTAGATGCTTCAAAAACTGAAGATCACAGTTGTGGTACAAAGAACCACTTTAGTACTCAAACATCATCACTCCTCAAATTTCCAGGGACCATCCACTGTTTACAAAAATTTCCTGACACTGCATTTTCTACTATCTGGACCTAACTTACCTTTCACAAACCATGGTCAAGGAAACTTGTACTCCTCCAAGTACCTTGAACGTACTCATGATCTTCCAGCTTTGACACTCTCTGTTCATATTTTTTCCACTACCTGGAATCCTTTCCCTACCTGCATCTGTCTAAAACCTCCAGATAAAGGAAATCTATCCTGCTTCTACTTACTCTAGTACTTCACACATTCTTTATGACAGTTGAATGACTGCAGCACAATGTAAAATAGGTTATTTTCGGGGTGCCTGGGTGGCTCAGTGGGTTAAGGCTTCTGCCTTCGGCTCAGGTCATGATCCCAGGGTCCTGGGATTGAGCCCCGCATCGGGCTCTCTACTCAGCGGGGAGCCTGCTTCCTCCTCTCTCTCTGCCTGCTTCTCTGCCTACTTGTGATCTCTGTCAAATAAAAATAACAGAATAATAAAATAATAAAATAAGTTATTTTCACATCATACCTCATTTATTAGGTTGTGAGTTCGCTGACAACTGTCTTATTCTTCTCTGTATACAGAAGGTTTGACATACCACTTTTAAAATGGCTTATCTGTAGGGGCGCCTGGGTGGCTCAGTCATTAAGTGTCTGCCTTCAGCTCAGGTCAGGATCCCAGGGTCCTGAGATAGAGGCCTGTTCGGCAGGAAGCCTGCTTCTTCCTCTCCCACTCCCCCTGCTTGTATTCCCTTTCTCGCTATGTCTCTCTCTGTTAAATAAATAAATAAATTCTAAAATAAAATAAAATAAAATAAAATATCTGTATAACTGTAGTACTTGCTGTAATCAGAGCAGAACTGATTATCACTGGTGCACTTTTGCATATTTTACACGAAAAGGCCTGGTTTCATCTTATATCCCCTACATCTTAGAGGATACAGATATTGCAAAATTACACTGGGATTACATATGCAATTCTGACATCTGTGCAATTTGTGTTATGTAACATGTTCAGGAATGCAATCTATGTAACTTGGGTAATATCATATAATGTATACACTACATACAGAAATGCTGAAGAGAAACTATCAGTTAAGGTATTCAGCATCTGTACACCAAAAGACATAAGTAAGAATAATCATAGCAGCATTATTCTTAGCAGTAAAAAAAAAAAAATCAGAAACAACCCTTTGGTTGGAAACAATCCCCTATGAATAAGAGGATAGACAAATAAATTACTGCATACTCACACAATGAAATACTACACAGCAACAACTACTGCTACATGCAACAAAGTTAATAAACCTGAAACAAGCCAGACACAAGAATATGTGAATACAATATAACTGTATTTCATAAAGTTAAACTGAAAAAACTGATCTATAGTGTTAAAAGTCAGGATAGTGGTTACCCTCAATAGAACTGAGAGAGAGTAACTAGAAGGGGGAATGAAGCAGACTTCTAGGATACTGGTAAAATTCTGTTTCTGCACCTGGATGGTAGTTATGGAAGTATATTCACTTTGGGAAAATTTACTGAGTTATTTTATGATCTGCAGGTTTTTCTGTATACATGTTATATTTTAATACACTGTACTTTTAGAAGTGGAGGAACAAGATGACAGAAATGGGATAAATTAAAGAAAAACTCAACTGTATAAAATGTTTGGAACCTTCTGCTATTTGTCAGCTGAACTTGCCAATTATATCCTCTCTAAATTCCACACCTAAAACATTCTGTACCTCTACACGAAAGCAATCACCTCTACAATATTCACTTTTTGTGATGTTGCACATATTACATTATTTTAGCTTAAGTATTATAACATAAAAGCAGAACAGAAACCCAAGTGTAATTCTAACTACTTAAAAATATGTTGTTACTGAAAAGTAACCATTAAATTATGATAGCAGAGAGGTATTCAGGAGGGAAAATATGCAAATGGTCATTCACTGCTGTATAATTTTTTACAGTTAAGGATGGGAAGCAACCCAAACACTCATCAACAGGAGACTGGTTAAATAAACCATTATACCCATTCAATAGATTATGCCACAACTGTTAAAAAGAATGAAGATTTCTGTAAAGCAATATACAGTGATCTCCAAATGAAAAAAAGGGAGGATCCATATACTGTGTAATAGCAAAACTCTTCATAAGCATGAGAGGAGATATGATTATATGTATACATGTTATTTACTAACATTTTCAAAAAAATAATGGAAAGAAAATGAAAACTAAATAAAAATTGTTAGTATGGGAAGGAATAAAATGGGAAAAAGGAGATAAGGTTGGAGGCTGGAATCACATAGATGACTTCATTTTATAGTTTTAACTTAGGAATCATATGTTTTAAAAATTGAAAAAAATACACACAGTATTTGTCTTTCCCTATCTGAGTTATTTCACTAAGTCAACATTTTTAACAAAGCCAACATTATGAACATATACATCACACCTAAAATTTTCCTTGCACCCCTTGGTAATCTATCTCTGTTGGCTTATTCATCACTGTATCTTTTTGGTTATTTCGTTATTTTTGTCTTGCAAATAGGTGGTTTTTTTTTAAGATTTCTTTATTTTAGAAAGAGAAAGGATGTGCACAAGTGGAGGGATTAGCTGAGGGAAAGGGAGAGAGAAACTCAAGTAGACTCTGTGCTGAGCATGGAGCCTGACATGGTACTTGATCTTGTGACTCTGAGAGATCATGACCTGAGCCAAAATCAAGAGTCAGATGCTTAACCAACTGTGCCACCCAGGCTTTAGTACACATCTTAACATTATTATAATCTACCTCCATTTGAAATTATATCCCTTCATGTATGGTGCAAGAATTTTAAAACAATTTACTTCCTTTCTCCTCTCTAGGCCTTGGAACTATTGTAGTTATACATTTTAGATTTTTTATTTATTTATTTGTCAGAGAGAGAGGGAGAGAGAGCGAGTACAGGCAGAGGCAGAGAGAGAAGCAGGCTCCCTGCTGAGCAAGGAGCCCGATGTGGGACTCGATCCCAGGACGCTGGGGTCATGACCTGAGCCGAAGGCAGCCGCTTAACCAACTGAGCCACCCAGGCGTCCCTGTAGTTATACATTTTATTTCTCTGTATGTTACAGGTTCTACTATACACTGTGATTATTTTTGTTTTAAACAATTATCTTTTACATACTCTCTTTATTTCTATGTGTAGATCTTGACTTCTTTACAGTATCATTTCCTTTATGCTTGAATGGTTTCCTTTCCCATTTCTTATATGATAGGCCTAGTTGTTTTGAATTCCTTCAGTTCTGTTTGAAAAGGTCTCTCTGCCTTCACTTTGGAAAAGCAATTTTGCTGGGTATAGAATAACAGGTTAGGAATTCTCTTCTTTCAGTACTTTAAAAATGTTGCTCCATTTCTTTTGGCTCACTCTGGTTCTGATAAGAAATCTGCTGTTACCCTTATCCTATCTCTGGTCTTAAAATTTCTCTTTCACTAACTTTTTTTTTTTTTTTTAAGATTTTATTTGACAGAGAAAGAGAGATCACAAGTGGTGGGCAGAGGGAGTGGGAGAAGTAGACTCCCCACTGAGCAGGGAGGCCAGTGCGGGGTTCAATCCCAGGATCCTGAGATTATGACCTGAGCCAAAGGTAGCTGCTTAACCAACTGAGCCACCCAGGCACCCCTCTTTTTCACTAACTTTAAATAATTTTATTATCATGTACCTTCATGTACTTTTCTTCATGTATCTCGTGCTTAGGTTTGTTCAAATTCTTGAATGTTTGTGTTTATCCTTTTAATCAAATCTGAAAAAAAGTTACACCATTATTTTTTCAAATATCCTCCCCCTATTTCCTTATCAGACTCAATTTACATATCTCTTAGGTTACTTGACTTTGCCCCACAGTTTAATCATGTTTTTTTATTCTGGAAGTAAAACTGACATGCAATATTAGTTTCCTGTGCACAGCACAGTAAAACTTGACATTTGTACACAATGCAAGCTGAGTGCCACCATAAGTTGTTACCATCTGTCACCATACAAAGTGAATATAGTATTATTGGTTTTATTTCCCACACTGTACATAACATACCCATTACTTATTTTATAACTGGAAGTTTATACGTCTTGACCCTCTTCACACATTTTGCCCTGCCCTCCCAAACCCTTTCCCTTGCAACCACCTCTCTGTTCATTGTATCTATGAGTCTGAGTTTGGTTTGGCTTGGTTCATGTTTGTTTTTTAGATTCCACTTACAAATGAAACCATGCAATACTTGTCTTTCCCTATCTGACTTATTTCACTTAGCAGTATACCTTCCAGGTCCATCAGTGTTCTTGCAAATAGCAAGACTGCATTATTTTTTATGGCTAAATAGTCCACTGGACATGAATATGCATGTGCATGCCACACATTCGCGCGCGCGCGCGCACACACACACACACACACACACCCATATCTATATCCATTCATCTACTAATAGACACTAAAGTTGTTTCCATACCTTCACTATGCAAAGAATGTTGCAAATTTTACACAGGGGTGCACAAATCTTTTCAAATTAGTGTTTTTATTTTCTTCAGATACCCAGAAATGAAACTGCTGGATCTACTGGCAGCTCTGTTTTTAATCTTTTGAGAAACCTCCATACTGTTTTCCTTAGTGGTTGTACCAATTTACATTCCCACCAACAATGTACAAAGCTTCCCTTTTCTCCACATCCTCACCAACACTGGTTTGGTATAAGGGTGATGCTACTTCATTAAACATGTTTGGAAGCATTCCCTCCACTTCATTGTTTTTGGAATCATTTGAGGACAGATGTTAAAACTTAAAATGATGGGTAGAATTCACCAATGAAAGCATCTGTTCCCAGACTTTTGTCTGTTGGGAGGTTTTTGATAACTGATTCAATGTCCTTACTAGTTTATTCAGATTTTCTATTTCTTCTTGAATCAGTCTTGGAAGATTGTACACTTTTAGGAATTTATCCATTTGCAGGTTGTTCAATTTATTGGTATATAACTGTTCATAGTAGTCTTTTGTGCTTTTTTATATTCTGTAGTTAACAGTTGTAACTTCTTTCATTTCTGATTTTATTCATGTGAGCCCTCTTTTTCTTAGTGAGTCTAGCCCTCTTTTTCTTAGTGAGTCTCATTTTTATCTTTCCAAAGGACCAGCTCTTAGTATCACTGATTTTTTTCTGTCTTTTTACCTCTATTTCACTGATTTCCACTCAGATCCAAATTATTTCCTTCCTTCCACTAAACTGGGTATCCCTTGTTCTTTTTTCCCTACTTTATTTAAGCATAAAGTTAGGTTGTTTATGAAATTTTTCATGTTTCTTGAGGTAGGCCTTTGTTACTATGAATTTCCCTTCTATAACCACTTTTGCCGCATCCCAAACATTTTGGTATGACGTATTTGTGGTATGTCACATTTCTATTTTCATTTGTTTCTAGACATACTTTTATTTCTTCTTTGATTTCCTCAATGACCAACTGGCTGTTCAGCGGCATGTTCAGCAGCATGTTCTCTAACCTCCACAATTTTGTGGTTTTTTTCATTTTTCTTCTTATAATTGATTTCTGGTTTTATATCACTATGGTTGAAAAAATGTTTGATATGCTTTTGATCTTCTTGAACTTACTGAAAGGTGTTTTGTGGCATAATGTGATCTATCCTGGATAATGTTTCATGTAGACTTGAAAAGAACATGTATTCTGCTACTTTTGGATGACATGTTCTCTATATATCTATATTATATGTATCTTCTCTCTATACATATCTATTTATCTATTAAGTCCATCTGTCTAATGTATCATTCAAGACCAATGTCTCCTTACCAATTCTGTCTAATCTATCCATTGATAAGAGTGGGGTATTAACATCCCCTACTGTTAATGTGCTGTTAAATTCTCTCATTAGGTCTCTCAATATTTGCTTTATATATTTTAGTGCTTCTAAGCTGAGTGCATATATATTATAAATGCTCTATCTTCTTCATAAATTGACCACTTTATTATGTATTGTCCTTCTCTTTCATTACATTCTTATTTTAAAGTCCATTTTGTGTCTGATAGGAGTACAGCTACATGAGCTTTCTTTTCATTTCCATTTGCATGGAATATCTTTTTCCAACCCTCTACTCTCAGTCTGTGTGTGTCCTTATTCTGAAGTGAGTCTCTTATAGCCAGCATACAGATTAAGTCTTTTTTTAAATCCATTCAGCCACTCTATGTGTTCTGACTGGAGAATCAGTTCATTTACTTTAAAAAAAATTACTGATAGGTGTGTGCTTATTGCCATTTTATTAATTGTTTTCTGGCTGGTTTTGTAGTTCCTCTCTGTTCCTTTCTTTTTTTCTTCACTTATGTTAACATTCTTCATAACTTTCTTAGTGTCATGTTTAGATTCCTTTTTCATTTTCTTTTGTATATTTACTGTAAGTTTTTGCTTTGTGGTTACCATGAAGTTCACATATAACATCCTCTGAATATGAGTCTATTTTAAGTTGACAGCAACTCACATTTGAATATGTTCGAAAACTGTACATCTTTATTCACCCACAATGTTTTATGTTTCTGATGCTACAGTTTTTTTAGTATGTTTTTGATGCTACATATTTTTATTTTATATGTCTTAGTAAGTTATTATAGTTTTAGTTTTGTCTCTTGACCTTCATACTAGTTTTATAAATGATTAAGCCATCACTTTTATTGTATATTTACCTCTTCCAGTAAGATTTTTATTTTACTATTTTTTTTTACCATTAGTGCCATTTACTGTGAGCTTAAAGAAAGTCCTTCAACATGTCTTGTAAAGCTGATTTAGTCGTGATGAACTCCATTAGCTTTTGCTTAACTGAAAAATTACTACTCTAAAAGATAACCTTGCCAGGTAGAGTATTCTTCGTTGCAAGTTTTTTCCTTTCAGTACTTTGAATATATCACACCACTCTCTTGAGACCTGGAAAGTTTCTGCTGAAATATCTGCTAACAGTGTTACAGGGTTTCCCTTGTATATAAAGTGCTGTTTTCTCTTGACGCTTTTAAGTATCTCTTTAACTTATGACATTTTAATTATAATGCATCCTGGTGTATTCTCTTTATCTTATTTGAGAACCTGGTGGATCTCTTTACCTTATTGGAACTCTCTAGGATTCCTGGACCTGCGTGCCTATTTACCTCCCCATACAGAGGAAGTTTTCACCATTATTTCTTCAATTAAGTTTTTTGCCCCTTTCTCTCCCTCTCTTTCTAGGACCTTTATAATGACACAAAGGTCCCTTAAGGTATCTTTACTTTTTAAAATTCTTTTTGGTTGCTCTCTGGGTGAGTCTCATTGCTTTGTCTTCCAGTTCACTGATCCATTCTTCTGCAACTCTGTGACTTCTATTTGCTACTTTCTTATATATCCTATATTTTTTGAAGTTCTGTGTTCATCCATATCTCTCCTAAATTCAGTAAGCATATTTAGAATTATTACTTTGAATCCTTTATCAGGTAGTTTGCTTACCTACCTACATTTCAGTGAAGTCTTTTTTTTTTTTTTTTAAAGTAGGCTCCATGCACAGCAATGGAGCCCAGTGAAGTTGTTTTCTGAGGTTCTGTCTTGTTCTTTTGATTAGAACATATTTCTCTGTCTAATCATTTTACCTGGCTCTCTCGGTTTATTCTTTGTATTCAGTGTAATAGCTACCTCTCACAGTCTTGCAAGAGTGGCCTTTTGCAGGAAATAACCTGTGCGGCCCAGAAGTGCAATCTCCGTCCCACCCAGAAATCAGAACTAGGCATTCAAAGGGCATCCCCCATGTGGACTGAGCACAACAACCAGCTATGAAACTGCAGTGTGGGGACTGAGGTACACTTGCCCAGCTGACTATGGCACAAAGAGGCAGGAACTTGCCTATATAGCTATAGGAACAGCTATAGTGCAACCAGAGCTCAAGGATGTATGAGATGCTTGCAGGCTGGCTGTAACACAGCACATGGGGGTGGGGTGCACCCACCTGTGCTAGCAGGTTAAGAAGGAGATTGCCAAAATAGGGCCCACCAAAGCTAGCATGAGCAAGGGAGAATGAGATGACAAAAGTAGTACCTGCCAGCAATTCTGTTCCCAGAGAGAGTCCGAACAGGTTCCTGCCTTTCTGGCAGTCCTTTTAAGATTAAAGATTAAAACTTTCTCCTTCACAGAATAGTCTAGGCACTTTTCAGTACGCTCATTCTTGGTGGGTCCTGGGGCCAGTGGTCTGCAAACAAGCCCTTTAAGAGCAGGGTTCTCCTTCTCCATTCCCTATAGTTCTTCCGTTCTCCTAGACATAATCCCCACTGGTCTTACATTTGGGGGGCTTGTTTCGACCGTGCAGGATCCAAGGGTTGGCACAAGGGAAAGATTCCTCCTCAGGGGAAAAGATTGTTCCTCCTTGCTCCTCAAGGGAAAGATTTTTAAGATCCCTCCTGATTATGGGCCACCGTACTAGGGGTGCAGTTTTTGGCAAGAGTGTAGCCCTGCCTCTCCTCATCTCAGCATGGTCCTTTTATCCTTTGCTGTGGAGGCACTGTTCATGTAGTTTTCAGAACTTTTTCAGAGGAAATTATTCCAAATGTAGGCAGATGTGTTGTGTCCATGAGAGGAGGTGAGTTCAGGATCTTCCTACACCTCTATCTTAAACTTCCCCTTTGAGGTCCAAGTTTTATAAACTGAATACTGAAGCTTTATTTTTCAGTTACCTGTTTTCTTTCAATAAACATGGTTCTGAAAAACAAATCTAATACTACTGCTGAGACACAGAAAAACAAAAATTAACAATAAAATATATTGGCATTTCTTACTGGAAAGTCACTCTTTTTTTTCTTTAAAGATTTTATTATTTATTTATTTGACAAACAGAGATCACAAGTAGGCAGAGAGGCAGGCAGAGAGAGAATTCCTCACTGGGCCACCCAGGCACCCCTGGAAAGTTAGACTCTTAAGGACCAAACACTGCTACCAAAGAGCATTAATATGTAATTACTTAAAATTCTCAGCTTCTCACATTAAAATGATTAGAAAGAAATGATCCCACAGGATTCTATGTAAAGAATATTAAAACTTTGGGATGCCTGGGTGGCTCAGTTGGTTGGGCGGCTGCCTTCAGCTCAGGTCATGATCCCGGCGTCCTGGGATCGAGTCCCACGTCGGGCTCCTTGCTCAGTAGGGAGCCTGCTTCTCCCTCCACCTCTGCCTGCCACTCTGTCTGCCTGTGCTCTCTCTCTCTCTGACAAATAAATAAATAAAATCTTTGAAAAAAAAAAAAAGAATATTAAAACTTTCAGGGCACCTAGGTGGCTTAGTTGGTTAAAGATTTACCTTCAGCTCAGGTCATGATCCCAGGGTCCTAGGACTGAGCCCCACATGGGGCTTCTTGCTCAGCAGGGAGCCTGCTTCTCCCTCTCCCTGCAACCTGCCTGCTTGTGCTCTGTCAAATAAATAAATAAAAGCTTAAAAGCTTTATTAAAAGCTTACTATTTCTAACACAGCATTAAAAGATACAATTTATGGAAAGGTGGTACTTTTTAAGTAACAAAAGAACTTGTGAATGCAGCAAATCTTTATAAATATGACACTGATAAAGCAAAATCTCTGAAATACAATTCTTACAAATACTGACAATATTAAAAAGGCAGCTTAAGAACTTCAGAAGCTTGGGGCCTCTGGGTGGTCCAGTTGGTTAAGCATCTGACTTGATTTCAGTACAAGTCATGATCTCAGGGTCAGGGGACTGAGCCCCACAATGGGCTTAACCTGGAGTGTAGTTGGGACTGTCTTTCCCCCTCTGCCTCTGCCCCTCTCACAACCTGCACTCGCACTCAGCACTTTCTTTCTCTCACTCTCTCTCAAAGTAAACAGATAAAATCTTTAAGAAATAAAAGAACTTCAGGGGTGCCTAGGTGGCTCAGTCAGTTAAGGGTCTGCCTTGGGCTCAGGTCATGATCCCAGGGTCCTGGGATCAAGCCCCACAGAGGGCTCCTTGCTCTCTGTGGGAAACCTGTTTCTCCCAATTCCTCTGCCTGCTGCTCCCCTACTTGTGCACACTCTCTCTCAAATAAATAAATCTTAAAAAAAAAAAAAAAACTTCAGAAGCTTGCTTAAAATGATAAACATAAAATCAGATACTAACAGTGAAAAAATAACACAGTACTACAGACTTTCTCCTAGCTGTAGCAGTGAAGCCATTTCTCACCTCTCATTTACTCCACATCTATCTTCATCTATCTCACTTTCTCCCCCTAAACATGCCTATCTCAAAAAAAAAAGTCACCAATTATCTCCAACTCCACAGATCAATAGATACTTTTCTGTTTGTCATCTCATAAGACCTGTCAGCAATCAGCATACAGAAAACAGTTCATCACATTATCATTTTTTAAATTTATTTATCTGTTAGAGAGAGAGAGCGAGCACAGGCAGACAGAGAGGCAGGCAGAGGCAGAGGGAGAAGCAGGCTTCCCGCCGAGCAAGGAGCCCGATGCCGGACTCGATCCCAGGACGCTGGGATCATGACCCGAGCCGAAGGCAGCCGCCTAACCAACTGAGCCACCCAGGTGTCCCCACATTATCATTTTTTAAACACTTTCCCTTTGAAGCTGTCCTAACACCACACAACCCTGGCTTTCCCAATGTTTCTCTTGCCATTTTCTTCTCTGTAGACTTTCCTCTCCTACACCTGTACATTTTAAATTTCCTCAGAGCAAAGCCCTGCTCTTTCCAATACTCTAGATATACCTTTACCTAGATGATCTCATTCATTCCCTTAGTCTTAATAGTGACCATAAGCTATCTCCAGTCCCAATTCTCCTGTGACATCTGTAAGTGGATATCTCTCTCTAGCAAGTAAAACTAAAACAAATGTCCAAAAGAGAACTTTTGACTCTCCCTCTGCCCCTGAAATTATTTCATACGTCCATTCTATAAATATTTACTGAGCATATGTTCAGGCACTGTGCTGTATACTGGCACAACAATGTGTACTTGGGTAAGACAGATGGTAAGTTATAAAACGAGCTATGAAGAATATAAAATGTGTGTGATAAAGAACAGAGAAGAAGGCTGCTACTTGTGATAGGCTAGTCAAGTCATACTTCCACAGTCTTATATTATCTCCCTCAGAAAAATCCTATCTATTTAGGGGTTCCAGCCAAAAACCCAGTTATCTGTTCCCCACAAACAATCCAAGAGGTCAATCTACTGGGTTCTAACTTCAAAATCCACCTTGAAGTTGACGAGAACTCAAGCAAACAAAGAGAGATATGGACAAATAATGACAACTGTAATAGATGTCACAGAAGGAAATGCAAAAAATTATGGAAGAAAATATCAGTGAAACCTAACTCATTCTGGGAGAAATAAGAAAAGGCTTCCTGGAGGAAGAGTAACTAGGTTAACTCCATATCACTACAAAAAGCCAAACAAAAAAAGAACAGAAGACTATGCCAAGAACAGGGAACAGCACAGCATGGAACATCACTGAATCTAAAACATGTTCAGGGTGATAAAATCCTAGAACAGGGAGAAGGGATTAATAAAAGGCCCAAAGAAAGCAGAAGTTACCAAAGATTAAAGAGATCATGTCACAAGGGCACAGAAATCAACTTATAAAGTTTCCTACTGGCCAAATATGGGACAATATGACTATAATAGATTAAAACACAAGCTTGTGATGATGTCAAAAAATGACAAAGTGAAAACCTTCACTAAACAACTCATTATAAATTATTCTGACACAGTACAAAGGGAAACAATCAAACTTATATGCTACCTTTCCTTTAGCAAAGAGTAGCCAAACAGGTGGTAAGAGAAATTTCTTCTAGGAAATAAATGCAGGAGGAATTAAGCAATCAGGATACAACCATTTTATAACCCCTGATAAGATAATGGATTCAGAAAATAATCAACAAAAGATGTTAAAACCATTAGGGAAAGAGGAATCCTACAATGTAAGAACAAGGTTGATAACAACTCACCAAACTTATTAGCATCACTAAAGGGAGAACAACTAGACACCATGTAACTCTAATGGGTAGGAAATTCACAACCAACATCTATAGGATATTTTTATTTAAAAAAAAAAAAACCTGAATCTAATAAAATATCTAACTACCAGCTTTCTACATATAGAGAGTAAGTTATAGCAGTGGTTCTCAAACTTGAGCATCAGAATAACCTAGAGGAGGCTTGTTAAAACAGAATGCTGGGGCACCTGGGTGGCTCAGAGAGTTAAGCCTCTGCCTTCGGCTCAGTTCATGATCTCAGGGTCCTAGGATAGAGCCCCGCATTGGGCTCTCTGCTCGGCAGGGAGCCTGCTTCCTCCTCTCTCTCTGTGCCTGCCTCTCTGCCTACTTGTGATCTCTGTCAAATAAATGAATAAAATCTTTTTAAAAAAACAAAAAAAACAACACAGAATGCTGGGAAGCACTGAATTAGAAGAAACCACAAGGAAGCAAAGAGCCATAAAGAATGTGGGAAAATTTGTAAGAAAAATAACCCAGTTTCAATAAGAAATCATATTTCATATATATTTTTTAAGATTTTATTTATTTGATAGAGATCACAAGTAGGCAGAGAGACAGAGAGAAAGGAGGAAGCAGGCTGTCCGCAGAGCAGAGAGCCCGATGCGGGGCTCAATCCCACGACCCTGGGATCATGACCCGAGCCGAAGGCAGCAGCTTTAACCCGCTGAGCCACCCAGGCGCCCCAGAAATCATATTTTTAAAGGTGGGGGAGGCTGTTATAGAAAAAAATTACTTAAGCAACATAACTGCAAATGTAATATGCAGACTCTAAAGATTCTTGAATTAACAGGGGTGCCTATAGGTGGCTGACAGGGTTAAGCATCTGACTCTTGATTTCAACTCAGGTCATATCTCAGGGTCATGAGATGGAGACCCTGTTGGGCTCCATGCTGGGTATGGCCTGCTTAAGCTTCTCTCTCCCTCTGTTTCTTCCCCCTTCCCTCCTCCCTGACCTCTCTCTCCACCCTCCCAAAAAAAAGATTCTAAGTCAAACAAATCTACTATAAAAAGACATCTTGAAACAACTGAGAAAATATTAATATAATCTAAGAATAGATCATATTAAGGGAATTTCTGTTAAGGCTAATAATAGAATGATGGCTCGGTTTTTAAAAACCTTACATTAATTAGGAAAAAAAAAATCAAGGCTACATTGTGCAAAAGCCATACATTACAATACAGGGCCACTTTAAGGAGTTTGGGCCTAAACTGAATGGTTTTACACATAAGCATAGAATCATCATACTTACAACTTCTGGTTCCTGAATGTCATGTGCTAAGCACTGCATTAAGTACTTAATATGACTTATCTCTTTGAATCCTTAAAATAACTCTGTAATGCAGATATTAAATTCTATACCATTTTGCAGGCTGATCATAATCAGAATTTGCATTCTTTAAAGGATAAAGTGTTGAGAATACTTTGGAGCAAGACAAGAATGATGGAAAAAAGAACAATTAAGAGATTGTAACAACAACATAAGAATTTCTGGTACAGACAGTAAGAGCAAATGCTCATGCATTTTGAATAGAACAAAATACAACAATTTTTTTAACAAAACATGAATTATGTCCTACATTTAATTCTGAACTTCTTCACCAAATCAGACATTTTTCAAAGACTTTTATTTTTAAAGCAATCATTTTATATGTACTGTAGTTACTGGACTTAGAGTTAATTCTTTCTTCCACTACCAAGTGGCCTGATGGAAAAAAACGTCAAACAGTATGTTCTCCTAGAAACCACCTTCCTTCCCAAATCCTCAAAAATATGAAAGAAAGTTACTGTTTTAATTCTATAAATTCATGAAGTAACATCCCTGTGATATCCTTCACACTCCTTGTCAGCTCAAGAAGCTTAGGTAAGACAAGCACACAGAAATCAATATGGTAACGGTCTTTTTTAAAAGTGAAAACTGAAGGGAAAGGGGTGAACCCTGACCACCTTTTCCAATAGGGTGACCATGAAAGACTATTTCAAGGCTAAAGCTTCATTCATATAAAAAGTCTCTCCTATCTCAGAGCCCTATTGTGACTCATTACCACTGGGCCTTGTATATTGCTAACTCTAGGAACAGACTTAGATGCTGAGCTATGGGTTAGTTGCCAAAGGCTGTGTCGAAGTCAGATTCACCAACCTAAACCAAATATACCAAAACAAAACCAAAAAAGGTTTCTAGAAAGGAAAGCATGGTATACTAGAATGAAATTTTAATCTACTCTAAAACCTGAGTTACATCATTCGTTATTAGGGAAATGCAAATTAAAACCACAATAAGGGGTGTGCCTGGGTAGCTCAGTGGGTTAAGCAATGGACTCTTGGTTTCCGCTAAGGTCCAGATCTTGGTGTCATGAGATCAAGCCCCTTATTGGGCTCTGTGCTCAGGAAGGAATCTTCTTGGGATTCTCTCTCCCTCTCCCTCTGCGTCTCCCCACTTGTGCAGCTCTTTCTCTCTAAAATAAATAAATCAATCTTAAAAGCACACACACAAGAACAATAAGATTCCACAACATCCACGAGAATGGCTATAATCAAGAAGTCTCAAAAATGGTCAACATGGTAAATGTTGTTAGGTATTTTTCACAATACAAAAAAATCTTAATTAAAAAAATAGACTAACAGATACCAGGTATTGGAGAGGACATGGAACAATCATAACCTTCACACACTGCTCATGGTACAACTACTTCAGAAAAGTTGGGCAATTTTTTTAGAAGTACATACTTAGCATATGACCCAGTAATCCCACTCCACGGTAACCATCCAAGAGAAGTGAAAACATATGTCTGCATAAAGATTTGCATACAAATGTTCATAACAGTATTGTTTTTCACAGCCCAAATCTGAGAAAAATCCAAAGGTCTGCCCATTGGTAGTAAATGGATAAAGAAATTGTAGTATACCCATACAATGGAATACTACTCAGCAATAAAACTGAAGAAACTACTAATAAGTGCAACTGAGATAAATCCCAAAAATCATCACTATGAGTTAAAATAAGCCAGACAGAAAAGACTATGAACATGATCACATTTATAGGAAATTCCAGAAAAGTCAAAACTTCACTCATTAGAGCAAATCACTGACTGCCCTGAATAAGGATGGGTTAAGAACTGACTACAAAGGGTTATGAGGGAACTTCTGGGGGATGGAAGTGTTCTAAAACTTCACTGGGGTGGTGTACAAAACTGTAACCATGTAACAAAATTCAAAGAACTGTGCACTTAGAATGGCTTAATTTTATTGTATGTTAATTAAAGCTCACTGAAGTTGTTTTAAAAAATTACAAGGATGCCTTGGTGGTTCAATTCCATAAACACCTGCCTTCAGCTCCGGTCATGATCCCAGGGTCCTGGAATCTAATCCTGCACCGGGCTGCTTGTACAGCAGGAAGCCTGCTTATCCCTCTGCCTGCCACTCCCCCTGCTTGTGTTCTCTCTCTCTGACAAATATTTTTTTTAATTTTATTTTTTTTATTTACTTGATAGAGATCACAAGTAGGCAGAGAAGCAGGCAGAGAGAGAGGAGGAAGCAGGCTCCCCGCTGAGCAGAGGGCCTGATGCGGGGCTCAATCCCAGGACCCTGAGATCATGACCTGAGCAGAAGGCAGAGGCTTAACCCACTGAGCCACCCAGGTGCCCCTGACAAATAAAATCTTGAAAAAAGAAAAAAAATTACCTGGGTTACCTAGATCTTCAAGTTACCACCTGTGTGATGCTAACCAGTTTTCATTTCCTCACACATACACTTGCACATTTTACTTTTTAAAGCAATCACTTCTAAATCATACTGCACTTACCGGGCTTATACATAATTCTTACTTCCACCAGAAAAAGAATCATATAGTTATCTATACTTTCTCTCACAAGGTTGTTGTGAAATATCACATGAGATTTAATGAGAAAGTGCTTAGGCAACTCTGAAGTAGTGTTACACAACTATATTGTACAACTATATTGTAGGCTTTATGTTTTTTAAAAATAGACATGAAAATTTTTTTTCATATGTGTGACTTCAGACCCTTGGAAACTTGAGTACCCTAAAGTCAATCTATGCCCAGAAATAGAAAGCCTAATCAAGTGTCACCTTTTTAATATCCTCAAACCTGCTTTGTACTGACTCGATTTACTGGATGTCTCAATGCAGTATTATCCAGACTACACTTTCGCTTTTCCAAGGAAAATCAGTAAAGAAGTGTTTTTAAAAATTCCTTAGATGAGTATGGCCTGACATTTATTTCCCAGTGGAAAAGACCCAAATCTAGAAAACTGTTTCATTAAACACTTTTCCAAGATGTTCACATTGTGATTTTTCTTTCTCTAAAAGTTAGTTCTTTCCATTTAGTACTACAATTCCACACGTATTACTGAGTGTTTAGTAATGTGACCTCCATTACCAAGAGAGGGTGAATAATTTTAAGGATATGAAAACCTGCTACCAGTGTGGTACAGTCATTTCAAACTTTTGCCTGTTGCAATTTTAACAGACTCATTTTTTCCTACTACTACTGAACTACTAGGCTCTTTGCTGTCCTACCAGGTTTGAGTGATATGTGACATTTAACCTAGTTATACTTAACAAGTTTCCACACCGCAACAAGTATGAAGGCTATGTGAAAGACGTAATCTCTTCTTCAAATGTGGTTTGGCGAAACCACATGAATTCAATTTTATCTAGAATTCATGATTCTACTACATTGTCTTACAATTCTAGTAAGTTTTTCTACCAGCAACAGGTACTGCAACCAAAAATTAATAAAGCCTTTACTACCACAAAATATTTCGCTATCGTCTTCAATTTTTAAAGGCACCTTTCTGGTAACAGTTGTAAGGGGATGATTCTATGGTCAATTCTAACGCCGTGCTTCCTCAGATTCGTTCCTGCTCCAGTCTAAGTACTAACCATAACCTCTTAGGTTTCACCTTTCTCCTTCGATAACAATTAGGACCGCTCGTTCCGGTAACTGCACACCTCCAATATTAGTTTCCAAGAAACTAGAAAGAACGGCACTTTGCCTACTCGTTCCTCCAGCCCTCTACCCTCAGAAACTGCACAAAACGTGCAGCTCTCCCCACAACAGCAAGCAGGCTGGAATGAAGCATCCAGAGAGCGACTGGCATCGGGGAGGAGGGAATAACTTCTGGGCACCGAGGACTGCGGCTGACCCAGCCCGCTCCCAACTCTACTCGCTGCCAGAAAGGAGTGTGGACCCTATGCTCAGGCCGCGGTACTCGGTGGGGAAGGTACAGCCGCGTGTGGCAGCCGGGCAGGACGTAAACAAATCGGCCAGGAGGAGGGGGAAGGGGCAAGTGCCAGGATGGGGGCGGTGGGCCGAAGAGGACCTCCCTCCAACCTCCAGCTCAGGTCCGCAGCTCCCAGCCGCTCCCCACCGCGGCCCAGGTCCCAATCCCGGCGCGGGGCGGCCGCGTGGGCAGGAATACCAACGGCCCCTGCACATCTGGAGCCCGGAGATCACAAGGCCATCGCCTCGGTTCCCCCCCACCCCGCAACGCCCTACCTGAACGCGCAATCTGGGTCCCGCGCGTCCCGACCGGGCGCGCCTAGCCCGCTCCTCTTGCTGAAGAGCTTCTGGAATAGTGTAGGAGCCATGCTGACCACGGCCAAATCAGGGTCGCTCCTTAGGGCGCTCGCTAGGCCCCCGCTCCTAGAGCCGCCCCGCCACCCCCATGAGCGCCTCAGTCATATGACAGAAATTAGTCACTTCAAACGGCCACGGCGCGCGGGGCGGGGCGCGAGGCAAGGCCGGCGTCCATTGGCTGGCGGTGAGCCGCATCACGTGTCGGCGCGCGGAGCGGGGGGGGATAAGGCGGAGGCGTAGGGCGGAGCTGACCCCCATAGGCTGACTAGTGGATTCCCTCACGTGGCAGCTCACGGGGCGTGGTGTGCAAGGAAAGGAAGGGAGGGGCGGGGAGTTGGGCTAGCTGGGGAAGCGGAGGGGGAACGCGCTCTGGTCTGGGTTGTTGTGCGTAATGTTATCTGAGGCTACGGTGGGGTGGTGCGGGAACAACGCCCGGTACTTTGGAATGCAGAAGGCTTCCTCTACCGGCAGCCACAACAGAGATGCTTAGAGCTCCAGGGCTGCCGACCCTCGCCCGCCATCCTCTCCTCAGCCTCCGAGGTTTCGCACCTCCGTCGCGCTCCTGGCCGGTCCAGCGGACCCCTGAGCAGAGAAGGCGCGCGACTTAGGCTGGACTTTGAGTGCGGGGGCCACAGGCCTGCCCGTGCATGGCCGCAAGGGGTGTGGGCTCAGAGTTTGGCGGCGCGTGGCTGATGGAGAGCCCTGCCCAGACACTCGCCACAGCTTTGACCTCCAGCAGAAAAGGCCTCGGCCAGGGTCTTCGGGCAGCCGCCTTCAGCGTTTCTCACTACCCCTCGAACCCTGACAACAGGAACTAGCCTTTTGTGAGAACTAACGATAGGATTTAAGCTCTATTAACGCCTAGGTAGGTAGGGAGAGGGGAATTCCACGGTGGAACTGTAAACAAATGGATTTGATACGAGGAAAAGCGCATTACAAAGGGAGGGGGACTGCTCAAAAATGACCTTACACTCTTTTTAAACCCAGGGTTTTAACATTTTTAAATTTAAATTTTATCAGGGTTCAGATCAAAGTGATCTTGCAAATTTTCCACCCACTCCCCTAGAATTAGGAGTTTCGTACCGTGGGATAAAATTCTCTGGTAAATATGGATGTCAAGAAATAACTGGTACGTGGTTGGAAGGATAGATTTAAAAAAAAAAAAAGTTTGAATATTTCATTTAATTAAGCAGACAAATCAATGTGTTTTCCTTGAGTGGCTACCAACTCCCACTAATATGCAGCTAGAGTTTAAACTATAAAATAAGTGCATGTATGTATTTATTTATTTATTTGAGAGGAGAAAGAGAGCACCAGTAGGTAGGAGGGGCAAAGGGAGAGGGAGAAGCAGATGCCTTAAGAAATTAATTTATTAATTCCACAAATGCTTAAGTGCCCTTGGTCCAGGTACTGGGGATCCAAAGTAAACACAAAGACAAAGCTAACTTTCTATATAAGGAGATAATAACTAAACAAGGTAATGAGAGCTAAGCAATGAAATGAGGGAGTGGGGAAGGTCTCTTTGAGAAGGTGACATCTGAGGTTCTCAGGTTAAGATTCATTCATAACTTCACTGCACATTGCCCAAGCTCCAGAACTTACTGGGCAATACAGATTCAAAACAGCAGGACTATGCCCTGTGTAAAGATAATCCTCTGATTCTGACACCAAACAATGAAAGATCTTTAATAAGGCAAAATGGATTACGTATACAGTTGACCTTTGGACAAAGTGGGGGCAAGGAGCCCCAACCCCTGCAACTCAAAAATCCAAGTATGACTTAGACTCCCCCAAAATTTAACCACTTAAAGCCTACAGTTGACCAGAAGCCTTATTGATAACATAATCAGTTGATTAACACAAAGCATGTATTATATAAGCATGTATTACATAATGTATTCTTATGACAAAGTAAGCTAGAGAAAAGAAAATACTAAAATCATAATGGAAATACATTTATAGTACCAAGCTGTAAAAATCTACATATAAGAGAATCTACACAGTTCAAACTGTATTTCCCACCCACCTACCCCCCAAAAATGTGAACATGGAATAAAATTTTTGTTAACAAAAAATGAAGTCAATGCAATTTTTTAAAGTCAATTAATCAATCATTTGGGAATGTTTTATTTTGCTTTTATACTAGCAAGTTACACTAAATGATTTCAAGTGGAAACAGTCTCAAGCCTGTATATACAGAACCCTTGACACTGAGAACTCATGGCTGGTTCATGGCTGGCACAGAGAAGAGTGTTTCCTTGTCCCCTCAGAAGTAAGTTTCTAAAAACAATAACCTTGTATGCTTTCATCTTGGGAAAAAGTTACTTCATGGGATAATTATAGATATTAATAGTAAGGGAAAGAACATTACTGCTTACATAAGAGATACTTTGTTTTACTATTCTCTAATCATCTAATAATTTCATTTCTATAGTTTCATTTAGCCTTATGTTTGAAAGGTACAGAAAAACTAGCTATCACTCATCACATTTCCTTTATGTTGCAGGGTAATATTCAAATTACAGAATAAGAAAGCACTAACATGATACCACTTTGTTATAAAAGAAGACAAGTTACTTAATTATGCAGACTACATTGAAAATAATTTCCAATAATATAAAAGATAAGGGCACTCTCTTCTGGTTACAGATACAGGGAAAGGTGGCAATAAAATTGGAATCTTGCTCTCTCAAACACATGCTAATAAGCATGCCTCAATTGTGCTAAATTTTCCTAAAACAAGTTAAGTTTTCACTGTCACAGGACAAGACATTCAGAATCTAGATCATCAAAACTGCCTGAAGGACTCAGGGTACCTCTTTTAAAAGATTTTACTTATTTGACAGAGATCAAAGTAGGCAGAGAGGCAGGCAGAGAGAGAGAGAGAGAGATGCAGGTTCCCTGCCAAGCAGAGAGCCCGATGCGGGGCTTGATCCCAGGACCCTGGGATCATGACCTGAGCCAAAGGCAGAGGCTTATTAACCCACTGAGCCACCCAGGCACCCAAGATTTTTAATTTATTTATTAGAGAGAGAGAGAGAGAGCATGAGCAGGGGGAGGGGGCAGACAGAGAGGGAGAAGCAGACTCCCTGATGAGCACAGAGCCTGATGTGGGACTTGTTCTGGGGATACTAGATCATGACCTGAGCCAAAGGCAGACACTTAACCGACTGAGCCACCCAGGCACTCCAGTAGCTCAGTTTCAAAAACTCTTAAACCAATTGATGATTTACTGCTATATGATAAAGGAATGGCAGTAGTTTGAGACACCAGAAAACCTAAACATTCATTTATTCAACCAAATATTTCTTGAGGTCTCTAAGGTCTCAGACTCTGTTATAGGAACTGAGGACATTAGTGCTAAACACAGAAGTCCCTACTCTTGGGAACTTAGTTCTCAGTGGGAACAGGCAAAATAAACAAGATGTTTGCAAGCTATGCTAGGAGCGAGGAACAAAATAGTTGATAGTAAGCATCTGGAGAAAGCCAAATTTACACAGGGTGGTCAGGACAGCCTTCTCCAAAGGTGTGGGATTTAAACTGAGGTCTAAACAATGAAAAGGAACAGGCAGTGGGAAGAAGATAACAAAGAACATTCTGGCAAAGAGAAGAAAAATTACAAAGGCTCTGAGGCAGAAATGGGTTTGACTTGTTTGAAGAAGAAAAAAGAGGCCAGAAGAGCTGAGTATACTCCGGGAAGAAGAAGATGTTTGAGAGGCAGTTACAAAGACATAGGGAGTATTATGTACACATTATGTAGGTACCTTGTAAATCATGGCAAAGAGGTTAAATTAAATATGATGGGGGCTACTGCAGGAGGTTAAAACAGGAAAGGGACATGCTCCAATTAGTGACTCTAGAAGATTACTCTGGCTGTTTTGAGGAGAACATATTATAAAAGAATGAGAATGAAAGCAGAGAAAGTGTATAGGAGGCTACTGTGCATTCTCAATGGAAGTGGAAGATGACTAACTGGAGTTATTCTGGAGATAAAGCCAACAGGACTTCTGACAGAAGTGAAGGAAAGAAAAACAAAGGATTAGTTTCTAGATTTTTCCCTTAAGCAACTAAATGGAAGTCATTTTCCAATAGAATGACCAGGAAAAGCACAGGTTTGAAGAAGAAAATCAAGCGTAACAAGTTTAGATATATTTAGTTTGAATTGTCTTTTAGATATCCATGTAGAGATTCTGAGTAGAATATATGGGGAGAAAACAGGATTAGAAAGATAAATTTTGGAGGCATTTAAAATAATGGAATGGAGGGGTGCCTGGGTGCCTCAGTGGGTTAAAGCCTGTCTTCAGCTCAGGTCATTATCCTGGGATCATGGTGGATGGATGGGATGGAGCCCAGCATTGGGCTCTCTGCTCAGCAGGGAGCCTGCTTGCCCCCTTCTCTCTCTGCCTGCTTCTCTGCCTACTTGTGATCTCTGTCAAATAAATAAATAAAATCTTAAAATAATGGAATGGAGGAATTTACCCAGGGAGAATGTATACGTGGAGAAGGGGGTCCAGGATGAAGATTCGATGAGGACAACACTTATAGGTCTTGAAAAAAAGGATCCAGCAAAGAATAAGGAGAGAAGAAAATATGCCCAAAAGGAAGAAAGGATCAACTGTGTTGAATGTTGCTGAAAATTTAAGTGTCCATTAGATTTCTCAGCATGGACATCTTGACAAGAGTAGTTTCAGTGAGCTCATGTGAGCAAAAACCTGAATGGAGTGTGTTCAAAAAAATAAAGGGTAGAAAGGAAGTGGTAAAGCAAATATAAACAGTTCCTCTGTTTTACTGAGATAGGGAGCAGAGAAATGAGGAGTGAGAGGAGATAAGAGGAAGGAAAATTATTTTTCTTTTTTCAAAACAGAAGATATAAGAGAATTTTGTATTCTAATGGAAACAATCAAAATGAGATAATGGGGCACCTGGGTGGCTCAGTTGATTAAGCGCCAACTCTTGATTTCAGCTCAGGTCATAATCTCAGAGTTGTGAGATCAAGCTCCATGGTGGGGGGGTCCATGCTCAGCAAGGAGTCTGCTTAAGATTCTTTCCCCCTCCTTCTCTCCTCACCTCTGTTCCTCCCCCCACTTGTGCTCTCTTTCTCTAAAACAAACTAATTAACTAATTAATTTTTAAAATCCTTTAAAAAAGAGAGAGATGGTGACATCAAGCACCTACTATGTTCTAGGTACTCAAAGTACAATAAAAAATAAGACAGGTAGAGTCCTTGCCCTTAAGAAACCAACAAGTAAACAAAAAGTTATTGCATATTGTGATAAATGCTTTTAAGGAATCAAACTTTTACCTTCAGTATAAAATAAATTGGTTTGAAATTTTCAGAATTCTATTAGACGTATACAGAAGAAGGTCCTTTATATAATGACACATTTCTATGACAAATATTTTTTCCACAAATATTTTTCAGATACTTAATATATTTAATGTGTCTAGCAACTGTGATAGAACCTGGAAATACACTAATAAACAAGACATAGTTGTTATACTTGAAGTATAACAAGTGTAGTGGAGTAGTGTAGTAGGAAACAAAAGAATTTGACAGGCAATTTTAGTTCACTATGACAAATGCTATGAAGTGGCCAAGTACGGCTGCCATGGGGATACAAAGAAAGACAATTAGCCTTCTGGAGGAATTAAGGAGAAATTTCTGAAGAAAGGAATGAATAGGGATTAAAAATAAAAATAGGAGAAGCTAAAGAAAGGAGGATGTGGGCAGCAGAGTTGTGTTTCGGGCAGATGGAGGAGCACGTGCAAAGCTGGAGGCATGATAAAATATAAAAATTCAGTGACCTATAATATAATCTAGTGGTAACACTGAACTAGATTAAGAAAAATATGTAAAATAAATTTAAAAGATCATACTTTATTCAGAACACTTTGGAAAGCTACTGAGGGATTTTTCAGCAGAAAATATGATCAGGTGAACATTTTAGAAAGCACCTTCTGGATGCATTGTGGAAAATTAACTATAGGGTACCAAAATAAAGGTTGAGAATCTAGTGGTAAGACTGGTACACAAAACCAAGATAATGCTGCCATGAACTCAGAGAAAGGCCATAGGAATGGAGGGGAATAGAAAATACTGAGGGCTATTTAGGATTCAGGACCAAGTTCATGAATGACTGCCTGTGAGAAAATAGGGAGGAGTCATGGATGATAGCAAAATTTCTGGCTCAACTTACATGGATGAATTAAGATATCTAACACTGAAACAGAAAATAGAAGAACTGCTTTAAAGGAGAAAATAACTTCAGGTTGGGATACACTGAATATAGGATACCATAAGAACCCATGGTGTAATGACAAACAAGCATTTGGATACAGAGATCTAGAAGTCTGGGCAGGTCTTAGTTGAGTTTACCAGTCAGGATGCTCTTATGTTACACATGATAGAAAAACCAAACTAAACTAGCATAGTTTTAAAAAGAAACTGATTATCAGAACCAGACCTAAAGTAGATGGAAAGTTCAGGCACAGATGCATCCAGGGACAGCAACAATGATATCAAGAATCCAGTTTCTCTATCAAAGCTCTAATTTCTCTGTGTGAACTCCATTCCCAGGCCTCCATTTGTGGACACAGGTGGCTGCCAGAAGCTTTCCTTTCAGGTAAAATCCATTCAGGTAAAAATCCAAGAGAATAAAGAAAATATCTATATCCCAGCATTCCCAGGAAAAAAAACTCTCGAGCTTTAATACCAGTAGAATCGTTAGGCCTTGGCCCCACTAGTGATCCAATCATTGTGCCAGAGTTGGGAGAGCTATGTTAATTTATGTAAACCATTAATGGCCCACCCCTGGAACTAAGGATGGGATCAATCCCATCTAAACCATATGGCTTAGAAATTCAAAACCCAATTAGGATGGCAGTAGAGGGGAAATTAAACACAATAATGAACAAGTGTAATTCTTTCACTCAAGAACCTTACAGTCTAGGAAGAAAAAAACAGAATTTGACTGGAAATTAACTATAATTATTATTGTAATTATTATGATTAACATTATGATAAATACTATAAAATATTATGATGTGGGCAAGTACAGAATGTTGTGGGAATACAAGGAAAGACAACTAATCCTTTGGGGGACAGATGCAGAGATAATCACTACATATGTCCAATTACATGTATCCATAGCAGTTATAAAGATTTGGGGTCAACTGCACAGAGATGGTACTTGAAATCAGTGTTAGATGAGATTACCCATGGAGACTAGGTAACATGAGAAGAAACCCTAGAAGAGAACCCCAGGAAGCATCAAAATTAAAGGCTGGACAGAGGAAAATGAGCCTTCAGAAGAAATGGAAGAGAAAGAGCTGGAGACTGGATGAAAGCCTGGAGAGTAAATTTTCCAAGAGATCATTCCTTACTGGAGGCTTTCAAGAATAGAACACTAGTCTACAATATCATTAGCTGGGGGAGAGAGGTTGGGTAAGATGAGAACTGAAAAATACCCCTTAGATTAGCATCAGGGAGATTGCTAGTCACCTTGAGGGGTGCAGTGTCAGTGGAGAACCAGAGCTGAACCCAGACTCTGTGTGTTGGGCTCAGGGAGAAGAGGAGGAAGGGCTGAGGAGTGAGGGACTGATGCAAAAGTAGACAGCACTCTTTTTAGGAAATCTGGGTGTAAAAGGGTGAAGTATGGGTATATAGAACATATGGAGTCAAGGAAGGATTTAAGATGTAGGATGGGTCAACATTTTAAAATACAGTTTAGAAAGTAATATTACATTAGAAAAGGTTATAGATAACTTTTATCTGGAAAGTCTGGGTATTATGCCTTTCATATAAACACAATATAAGATGAAGAGGCTATTCACAACTGAACAACCCATGATAAGTTATACCTTGGAGAGGTGAAAAAACACTCCAGTTAAAAATTTTTAAATATGGGACACCTGGGTGGCTCAGTCAATTAAGCCAAGCTGCCTTCAGGTCAGGTCATGATCCCAGGGTCCTGGAATCAAGTCCCACAGGCTCCTTGCTCAGCAGGGAGCCTGCTTCTCTGTCTGCCTCTACCTGCCACGCTGCCTGCTTGTGCGCTCTCTCTCTCTCTCTCTGACAAATAAATAAATAAATAAATAAATATTTTTTTGAAAAATTAAAAAAAATTTTTTAATGTAAATTACATCTGTCCCTTCATGCATTTTCTTTTTTTTTTTTTTAAAGATTTTATTTATTTATTTGTCAGAGAGAGTGAGCACAGGCAGACAGATTGGCAGGCAGAGGCAGAGGGAGAAGCAGGCTCCCTGCTGAGCAAGGAGCCCGATGCGGCACTCGATCCCAGGACACTGGGATCATGACCTGAGCCGAAGGCAGCTGCTTAACCAACTGAGCCACTCAGGCGTCCCCCTTCATGCATTTTCAACTGGATTTGTGTACTTATGACCTGAGTTTTTTTTTTTTCATGAAGTATAATTTGAAATTTTTAAATGCTTAAAAATTATTATTAATCAGTTATATATTGAAGTAAAGAAGTCAAGTCCTATTGTTAACTAGTTTTAGATCACAGACAACTTGGAAAATGTGATTAAAAACTATGGACACCCTCTCTCCAGAAGGGAAGAACTCTTTCTGATGCTCTTCTAGGGAGATTCACTGAAAGACTTCTGAGGCCTACCAACAGATATAAAGTTAAGAGTACAATCTTCTTGTGGGATTTGCCAACAGTAACCCACTTTGGACTTCTCATGCCTTCTAGATAACCATCAAGTTTATTCTACTTTCCTTCCTTTTAATCATAATAGAAGTCATAACCTCCCCCACTAAGGCTCTTGAATGCCAGTTGTAAATCCTTTTCCCCTCCCATTTTTCCCTATGCTCTAGCTCATAAAACAAAAAAACTGGGCTTAAAATACTTTTGGCTACAAATCCAGGCTCTGTCACTTTCCAAATCATTTCACCCTCATCTAAGTATATACCTCTTTCTGAGCTAGCTCTATTTTCCTTATCAGCAATATGAAATAAGTGTTTATTTCCTCCAACCTCACTAGGCCCACCCTAAGAATCAGGTATCATTCTTTCTCACAGGAACCCACCACCTAATTAGGAACTACCAAGTAATTTGTCCTCTTGCTTTCCACTTGGATGATAAACTCCTTGAAATGAGGGAATAGGCCTTCTATTTCATTTCTTCTTAACCACACTGCTTGTCACATTTCTGCTTTTATAACCATCCCAAGAGTTGCTTTATTGGTTGAGTACTGATTTAAAATCCAGATCTTGGGATGCCTGGGTGGCTCAGTTGGTTGGGCGGCTGCCTTCAGCTCAGGTCATGATCCCGGCGTCCTGGGATCGAGTCCCACATCGGGCTCCTTGGTCGGCAGGGAGCCTGCTCCTCCCTCTGCCTCTGCCTGCATCTCGGTCTGCCTGTGCTTGCTCTCTCTCTCTCACTAATAAATAAATAAAATCTTAAAAAAAAAATAAAATCCAGATCTAAATTGGGCTTTAGCCTCCATCTTTAATGGTCTCTTCTACATTTCCTAACAACTTTCCTGTATTTCACCTCCAGATAAGAGTGTGAAATAGAAATCACAAATAGCATCGTTAGTGGCTTAAGGCCTTGTCAAATAATTCTTAAGAATATCTCCAGGGGTGCCTGGGTGGCTCAATGGGTTAAAGCCTCTGCCTTCAGCTCCGGTCATGATCCCAGGGCTCTCTGCTCAGCGGGGAGCCTTCTCCAACCCCCTCCCCCACCCCTGCCTGCCTCTCTGCCTACTTGTGATCTCTGTCAAATAAATAAATAAATAAATTTTTAAAAAAACGAATGCTATATAGTTTACAAAATCTCAAATTAATTCATTGATTTTAGAATTTTCTTTCCTACTGAAGCAGCTTTGAAAATTTGACTCTTACTTTTATGTATAATAACATTAGTAAACCATCAAGAGTTAAAATTTTACCAACAGTTATATAATTGTACTATGATCACTGACAACAGGACTGCTGTTTTTTAGGAAGAACAGTGTAGAGACACCACAACAAATAATATCTCACATGAATAAACACATAAAATCTTACAGACAGTATTAGCTAAAGAAAGTTTGAGGATAGGTAATATATCAAAAACTTAGTGTATGATTGATTGTACATATTATGCATTCCCTGCTTCAGCAAAGTTGAGTATAGAGTTTCTTTCAGTCAGACCTGGAATTAGGTCTCTCACTCATGTGGTTTCAATTAAGTTCTGTTAAAAATAGCTCGTAATATAAGCATTTTCATTTTTAGTGCTTCAACAACTTTACTACTTTTAATCCATATATAGGACAAACTCTGGGGGAAAAAAACAAAGGGAGTTATACCGTAGCCTGGTACTTTGCTCTTTATAAATAGCTGAAATCATTTGTTTAGTGTAGTCTTTTAATATAAGCTATTTGTTCTTATTTTATAATACAAATACATATATTTAAGAGACATACATAAACGTGTTTCTTTAGTGATTAAAAGTAAATTATAAGAATCTCAGTACAATTTCATCACCAGGATATATCACAAATAATTAGAGAATTTTAATTTTTGAATTATATATAATTTCAGGCAGACACTCTGCTTTATGAACTTTGACTTCACATTCATGTATATCTTCAAAGTGGTGACAACTCAGCCATAGCTGCTACATTCTGCCATTTGTTTTTATTATAATATCTGGAGAAAAATATAAAACAATAGGTTATTTCATATACATCATAAGAAGGTGACCAATAATTATTAATAACCAATCCTTGGGGGCAAAAACTCTTGACACCCAGCCAATCTAGTTTCATCCTGTCAAGCGTTAGGAAATAAATCCAGAAACCATAAAAAATAATTTTAAAAAGGAATAGCTTGCTCATTCCTTCCTGGACAGGCTGAGGATAACTCTTTGGAGACAGAAAAAGACCTGCTCAATAATATTCCAATGGGAAGCCCAGCAAAGATGGCCATCAGTAGCCATCACAAGGCCTCTAACTCCAGCTGTGTAACCTGGAGGAGTTGATCCAGTTGTGCTTCTCATCCTCATCCACCACCCATGAAGAAGCCCCTCACATTTTCCTACCCACCCTTCCTTTGTATTCTACTACTCTTTGCTGTAGCTAAATCCAGGTTCTTTCTAGCACAGGATTCTGGGGATTTTCCTTCTACATCTGATACCAGGAGATCCTGAATGGAGCCAGTTTTACCTATTCTCACTGCCACTTTTACACTATGACATACATCACCCCTGACCTTTATTAGTGATTCTCAAACTCTGTTGTACCTACATACAGGCCACACTTCATACCAATTAGAATATCCAGGGAAGTATGATATGTAGATAAGTTTGAACACCAGAGACCTCTATCTTCACTGTTCAAACTGTGGTCCACAGACCAGTAGAATCTTGGGATGCCTGGGTGGCTCAGTGGATTAAGCATCTGCCTTCAGTTCAGGTTATGATCCCAGGGTTCTGGGATTGAGTCTCCACGTTGGGCTCTGTGCTCAGTGAAGAGCCTGCTTCTTCCTCTGCCTGCTGTTCCCCCTGCTTGTGCTCTCTCTCTCTCTCTAACAAATAAATAAAATCTTTCAAAAAATGTAAAATCTTGGGCTCCATTCCAGGTCTAATAAGTCAAAATCTCCACTTTAACAAGATCTACAAGCAATTCTCCAGTACATTAAAATGTGCAAAGTAGGGGTGCCTGGGTGGCTCAGTGGGTTAAAGCCTCTGCCTTCAGCTCAGGTCATGATCCCAGGGTCCTGGGATCGAGCCCCACATTGGGCTCTCTGCTCAGCGGGAGCCTGCTTTGTCTTCTCTCTGCCTGCCTTTCTGCCTACTTGTGATCTCTATCTGTCAAATAAATAAATAAAATCTTTTAAAATAAAATGTGCAAAGTCCTGCCTGTTTTACCCTCTACTCCTCCCTATTGTTTTCTTTACTGACCTCAGACACTATCTGCTCATTTATTAAATGCTTTGAAAACTGGGCCACAGTAATCAAGGCCATACCAATTTGTAGTAACTTCCCAAGTGGGTAATCAGCACATCCCCTACCTAGTTTTGCCTACCCTTAACCAGGCTTCATACATTCCCAAGGACAGACAGCATCTATAACACATCATCTCTGAAACCTTACAATACTGGATACCTGGGAGTCATCCTAACTGTCCTTTTCTCTCAGCAACCTATACCAGTACCTAATCAGTCACTAAGCCCTGCCAATATGTCAATACACATTTTTAGTTTCAACTATTTCTCAAACCCCGGAAGTACTGAATCAGATCGCTGAACCAATGACCCAGGAATATGCATTATTTATAAATTACTTAGGTGTTTCTGAGCACCACATTTTGAGATACACTGGCTCAGACCCTCATTTTCTCAATTCTGTTCTTCAGGACTTTTGTAAAACTCCCACCTGATCTTTCTATTTCCTAGCTCACTTTTTTTCCAAGTCATTCCCACAAGAATGAACTAATTAAAAAGCAATTTGACCATGAAAGTAAAAAGTCAGTGTGAGGGACACCTGGGTGGCTCAGTTGGTTAAGCGGCTGCCTTCAGCTCAGGTCGTGATCCCAGCGTCCTGGGATCGAGTCCCGCATCGGGCTCCTTGCTTGGCAGGGAGCCTGCTTCTCCCTCTGCCTCTGCCTGCCACTCTGTCTGCCTGTGCTCTCTCTCTCTCTCTCTCTGACAAATAAATAAAATATTAAAAAAAAAAAAAAGTCAGTGTGACATAGGAGGCTCTCCACAATTTGTCCTCTGATTACTACTCAAGACTTAGTTTTCAGAGTCCAATCTCCACTCCAGCCAAACATACCTACTTTCAGTTGGTTAACTACCCGAGGATACATTAAGCCTCTGTGCTTCAATTTATGCTGGTGCCTCTGCCTAGAAAGCCTATGCTCAGAATGCCTCTGAGGACTTCAAAACATCCTGCAAATCATCTCCCTATGGACCCCAACACAGTCCCACATATACCTCTATGAAAGCACCTATGTCTCCACTGGACTTGTATTACCTTATCTGACCTCCTCTATGAGATTACAAATTTCATAAAGACAACTTTGTCTTTATTTCAATTTTACTATCAACTAACTTCATCTAAATATAACATCCAGATTCAATAAATATTTGCTGGATAAATGAACCAGTCAACTGCAGAACTTCAACTTTTTGGACGTCAAATCAACAGGCTTAAAAATCTCCATGATGTCAGGGGTGCCTGGGTGGCTCAGTGGGTTAAAACCTCTGCCTTCGGCTCGGGTCGTGATCCCAAGGTCCTGGGTCCTGGGATCCTGGGTCCTGAGATCGAGCCCCGCGTCAGGTTCTCTGCTCAGCGGGGAGCCTGCTTCCCCCTCTCTCTCTGCCTGTCTCTCTGCCTGCTTGTGATCTCTGCCTGTCAAATAAATAAATAAAATATTTTTTAAAAAATCTCCATGATGTCAAGCTAGTTTGATTTCTTTTTCCCCAAGATATGGTATGGCACCTCTATATTTGTACTAGATCGACATGTCTGTGTCAAAAGCTACACACAGGGGATCCTGAATGGCTCAGTGGGTTAAAGCCTCTGCCTTCGGCTCAGGTCATGATCTCAGGGTCCTGGGATCGAGCCCCGAATTAGGCTCTCTGCACTGCAGGGAGCCTGCTTCCCTTCGTCTCTCTCTGCTTGCCTCTCTGCCTACTTGTGATCTCTGTCAAATAAATTAATTAAAATCTTTTAAAAAAAAGCAGCTACACACAATTACCTGCTATATTCTTTATGTGAGATGGCACAACCAAATTTATCATCAAATACAACAACCACACAATATATTTTAAGCTTTTGCAATTTAGTAAAAACAAAGGAATAATTTCCAAAGGGAAAAAGAAAAACATAGTCTAGAGGAATTAACCTACTCTACAGAAATAAGTAATACTTATTGCATAATGAGTGATTATTATATTTCAGATGCTTTACATAAATTATGTCTAACCCTTGCAATAACTCTCTGAGCTAAGTACTACCATTATGCCAATTTTACAGATAGGAGGCTAAAAGTCAGAGCATTTAAGGAATTTACCCATGTGACAGAACTAGGTTTTGCACTTAGGGATGTCTTTTTTTTTTTTTTTAAGATTTTATTTATTTATTTGACAGAGATCACAAGTAGGCAGAGAGGCAGGCAGAGAGAGGAGGAAGCAGGCTCCTTGCTGAGCAGAGAGCCTGATGCGGGGCCGATCCCAGGACCCTGAGATCATGACCTGAGCCGAAGGCAGAGGCTTAACCCACTCAGACACCCAGGTACCCCAAACTTGGGGATGTCTTATTCTTAAGTGATATCTACTACCATCCCTAGGATATTCAAGTCCTTTTCCATCTCATTTGTCATATTTCTATGTGATACATCTGCATGCTCTTATCTAAAAACTCAAACTTCTCAATAAAGATGTGTACATATCTAGTTAAAGGCTTTTATTGTACTATAAGCTTAAGATATGAATCTATAACACATCATTTATCATGTCTTCTAAAGATCAAAATTGAAGAGAAATTGTAAAACCTTACTATAAGGATAGCTTCAAGTTTTGTCTGATTTTCCAAAATGTATTGTTAGCTAGGAAGTCTTCCAAAGCAAAGCTAAAATATCCCCTCTTAGATTCCTGCAGCGTCTTGTTCCAATTTTATCATGTTATAGAGAAGACTATGAGATCTGTCTCATCACTAGTCTGTAAGCCCTAGAGGGCTAAGGCTATACTCTTATCCCCAGCTAATACTGCAGTGTGCAATACATGCTTATTAGCCAAATTAAAGTAATATTAGACATCTATTGCTATAACAAATAGCAATGATTTTCCAAGCATCTTCTTGAGGGGAAACAAAACCTCTTTAAATAGAATACAGAAGTCTGTACAAAGAGAAAGAGAAGTACAAAACAAAGAGAAGCAAAATGGCTCTGTATGGAGGAACTGAGAAACTCAGAGCCCTATCTACTCTACCACTCCCAATGCCTTATTTGACAGCTATCCAGTCAAACTATTGCAAATTAAGAAAGTTAAGCTCTAATTCTGATTCTACTAGTAATTAGCTGGTGTATTCAGAGAAATCACTTATTGATCTGATTAGGTCATTTTTATTTTACGTAAAGTGAGCAAAATAGACTATATCATTAAATGCCTCTCAAATATTAGTGCTTGGAATCACTCTGAGAATTCTTCAAATTATAGATCCCTGTGCCGTATATCTAGAGAATACAAAATTTGCCAGGTCTGCAGTAATTCTGGTGTAGGTGGTTAGAGGACTACACATTGAGAAACCTTGGACTGGAAGTCTTCTAAGGCCTCTTTCTTCAGGCTGTCACCATTCTCAAACTTCTCCTTACCCACACCACCTCCTCTATCACATCTCCTTTGGACTCCTCTAGTGGTTCACTTTCACCACATTTTTTCTCTAATCAGTATTATTAATGAACAAGTATCATAATGAAGAGGGGTCCTAGACCATCAAAAGTGAGCTTCATCCTACCGTCCTGATTAGATAACTGGCAAACTAGCTAAATGTTAAATGTCAGGACTAAAAATAGGCTGTTACATGTTTAAAATAACATGATCACTAGTTAGCTTGGGGTTTTGCTATTTTTACTAAAGGAAAGGCAGAGACAAGTGGCCAGAAGTTGAAGGGGGAATTACTTAAATGAAGAGGCTGTCAAATGAGGTGAGAACCTAGAAAGAAGCCAAGAGATGGCATAATCAGTTCAACATACATCAAGCGGTCTCTGAATTAAATTAAAAATTTTAGTCTAAATATTCAGAACTTCCCAGACACATTTTAGTTTTGATTTGTTGCATACTTACACCCAGAACTGTAATGTTACCTCATCTCATAGATTAATATGACTTGCCACAAAGATCAAATTAAGAGAAATCTATTTTATAACTTTTTACTGAAATACAGCATACACACAGAGAAGTTTGCATATATGCACTGTAAAGTTTGATGGGTTTCACAGACTTACCATACCCATCTAATCAGCATTCAGATAATGAAACAGAACAAACACCACTAGTACCTAGTACTAGTATCTAGTACCTAGATAACTTCCTCTCATAATGCTTTCTAGTTAATAGTCCCTCCCTAACTAGTATGTCCACTATGGTGATTTTCATCATAGATTAGTTTTGCCTAGCTTTGTATTAAATATAAGTAATGTTAAATGTACTCTATTGTGTCTGAGTCCTTATGTGAGATTTATAAATACTGTTGCGTGTAACTGCGCATTGTTGATTCTCACTGCTATATAGCACTCCAATGAATGAATGTGCCACTATTTATTAATCCATTCTACTGTTGATGGGCATTTGGATTATTTCCTATTTGAGGCTATTATACAAATGCTGCTATAAACATTCTAGCAAACATCTTTTGATGAACATATGTACATACTACAGTTGGATATACTCTTAGAAGTGGAATTGTTGGATCTCCATGGTCCAGGGAAATGGTATTGCTGGGTCTCTTTCAACCTCAGTGAAATATCTAGAGGCCCAGTGATATGAGAGATATACTTCCTAAAGAAAAGAATAAGTTGTTGCATCAGGCTCCTCCTACAACAAAAAAGACACACAATGGGCCTTTTTAGATTTGGGAGTCAACATATTCTTCATTTGAGTGCGCTACTCCAACCCATTTACTCAGTGCCTAAAGGCTACTGGCTTTGAGGAGCCTCAGAACGAGAAAAGGTTCTACAACAGGTCCTGGCTACTATGCAAGATGCTCTGCCACTTGTACCATAATATCTAGTAAATCGAATGGTGCTTTAAGTGTCATTGAGAGATACATCTTGTAGGTGAATCACAGTGCAGGTCCTTAGGATTTTAGAGCAAATCTTTAGCATCTTTTGTGAATAACTACTCTCTTTTTGAGAAACAGTTTTTGGTCTGCTACTGGGCCTTCATAGAGACTGAATATTTAACCATGGTACACCAAGTTACAATGAGACCTGAGCTGCCAACCATGTATTATATACAATCTGATGCACCAAGCCACAGAGTTGGCTGTGCAGAACAGCACTGCATTTTCAGATAGAAATGATATATATGAAATTGAGCTCAAGCCCCAAAGGCAAGAGTAAGTTAGATGAGGAAGTGGTCCATATGTCCATTGTCCGTACTGCTGCTACACTATCTTCTCTCTCACAGCCTGCACCTTTGGCATTATGGGGAGTTCTCCACAATCAGCTGATTGAGAGGGGGGAAAAGCTCAGACTTGGTTCACAGATGGTTCTACATGATATACAGGCAACACCTGGACCTACATCTCCTTTCTGTGACATCCCTGAAGGAAACTGGTGAAGGTATATCCTCCTAGTGGGTAGAACTTCAAGAAAAACATCTCACTGTTCACTCTGTTAAAAGAAGTGGCCAGATACTGGTTATATATTGATTCACTGACTGTGGCCAATAGTTTGGCTGGATAGTTAGGGATGTGGAAGGACAGGACTGGAAAATTGATGACAAGAGATTTAGTAAAGAAGTATATGGGCAGACCTCCCTGAATGGGTAAAAACATGAAGGTATCTGTGTCCCCTGAAATACTCACCAAAGGGTGGTCTCAACAAAGACTTTAATAATCAAGTAGATAAGGTGACCCATTCTGTGGATACTAGTAAGCCTCTTTCTCCAGCCACCTCTGCCATCACCCAATAAGCTAACAAAAAAAAGTGGCCATGGTGGCAAGGATGGTGGTTATTCATGAGTTCAGCAACTCACTAAAGTCAACCTGGCTATAACCACTGGTGAGTATTCAGTTTGTTAGCAGCAGAGACCAACACCAAATCATGAGTATGGCACTATTCCCTGGAGTGATCAGCCAGCTACCAGGTAGTGGGTTGATTACCTTGAACCATTTCCATCATGTAAGGGACAGCATTTTATTCTTACTGGAATAGGCACTTATTCTGGATATGGATTTCCCTGTCTTGAATGCAATGCTTCTGCCAAAAGAACCATCCAAGGACTTAGAAAATACTTTATCCACCATCATGTTATCCCACATAGCATTTCTTCTGATCAAAGAACCCACTTTACATGAAAGAAGGTGACAAGAGGCCCAAGTTCATGGAATTCACTGGTCTTTCTATGTTCCCCACCATCTTGAAGCAGCTGACTTGGCAGAATAGTGGAATGGCCTTTTGAAGACTCAGTTAAAGCACCCTGTAGGCAGCAATACCTTGCAGGGCTGAGACAAGGTTCTTCAGAATCTTGTATATGCCCTGAATCAGTATTCAATATATGGTGCGATTTCTCCCTCAGCCAAGATTCACAGGTCCAGGAATCAAGAAATGGAGATGGAAGTGAGATCATTCAAAATCATCTCTAGTAATCTACTAAAAAAACTTTTTTGCTTCCTGTTTCCATGACAGGCCTTGCTCTGCTAGCCTAGAGGTCTTAGTTCCAAAAGGATGGATGCTTCCACCAAGCGACAGCAATGATTCCAATGAACTGGAAGGTAAGACTGCCACCTGGCTGCTTTGGGCTCCTCAGGCCTCTGAATAACAAGCAAAGAAGGGAATTACTATGCGGGCCAGGATGACTGATCCTGACCACTCAAGTGAAATTTTCCCTGCAATGGAGACAAGGAAGAGTATGTCTGGAATACAGGATATTCCTTAGGACATCTCTTAGTATTATTATGCCCTGGGATTAAGGTCAATGGAAAATTACAACAACCCAACCCAATCAGGACTAATGGCCCAGACCCTACTGAAATAAGGTTGATAGTACTCCACTAGCTTAAGAACTATGACTAGCTGAGGTTCGTGCTGAAGGAAGAGGGAATATGAAATGGAGGAAGATAGTTATAAATACCAGTTATTTCTACCTAAATAGTTTAAGCAAATGCCTGTTTTCTTCCCTCTCTTATTCCTATAACAACTAACAAAATGTATTAATAGTTACTCTTTATCATAGTACTTGAGTCACAGGATATCAAGAAAAGGAATAAACATCACCCAAGGATTTTGAATCCTCTTCTGGGGAAGGAATTAGCACATTTTGGGTTGTATATAGGATAGGACAGCTGTATTATGTTAGAAGTATAACTCTGTTACTTTCTTTATTTACAGATTAATTGTGGTTTAAGGACATGTGTATGAACACATAGTTGACATGAACTTGACATGACATTAAATTAAATACTAATTTTGGTGTTGCTGTGAAGATTATTTGTAGATAAAGTTAACATCTATAATAATGGACTTTAAGCAAAGGAAATTATCCTTGATAATGTAGGTGGACCTCATCCAATCAGTTAAAAGGCCTTAAGAACAAAACAGAAGTTTCTCAGAGAAAAAAGAAATTCCTCCTAAGGACTGCATCATTAACTCCTGCTCAAGAGTTTCCAGCCTGCCTGGGATGCCTGGGTGGCTCAGTTGGTTAAGCAGCTGCCTTCAGCTCAGGTCATGATCCCAGCAATTCTGGGATGGAGTCCCACATCGGGCTCCTTGCTCAGCAAGGAACCTGCTTCTCCCTCTGCCTCTGCCTGCCACTCTGTCTGCCTGTGCTCGTTTGCTCTCTCTCCCTCTCTCTCTGACAAATAAATAAATAAAATCTTAAAAAAAAAAAAAAAGAGTTCCCAGCCTGCCCTACAGTTTTTAGCCAGACTCTACAGCTGCCTAAGTCAATGCTTTGAAATAACCCTCTGGTTCTGCTTTTTTGGGAAAACCTTGATACGGCATCTACTATTCCCTACCACCATGCTAATGTCATCAGAGATAAAGATAGAAAAAAGTCTATTATGTGCTCCCTGTCTTTGAAAACTTCCTAACCTGAAGAATATGATGTCAGCATTATGAATTATGTGAGGTAGTAATATATTAGTAAATGTCAAATGAGTAGCACTAAATTAAGTACTTAGGGAACTTAGGGAAAAAGACAACTTTTGTGGACTTAGGGAGTGCTCAGGTTAGGCTCTGTGTCAGAAATGGGGACAAGGATCAAACGTAGACAGTTTAGTTAGATTGAAGTTGTACATAATCTATTAAATTTCAACTGCTTCACTGCCTGCTTACTCATAAAAGGTTCCCTGGCTCCAATGACTAATCAGACATTCTGTCTGATATATAGTTAGGAGAACAGAAAAACCTAAACTTGGAGTGTAAAAGCCTGGAAAGATAGAATTCCTCTCTACTACCAGTAGTAGAATCTTGGACAAATTGCATACTAGCTTAAGCTCCAGAATCTTCACATATAAAATGAGGATAATAGTACATATCTGCCTATTATAAAGTCGTAGTGAGAAATAAATGAGATAAAATAAGATATTTGGCTTGGTGCCTTTTACAGAGCAAGTACTCAACCAACAATAAGTGAATGCAAAAATATATGAAGAATATTTTCACAAAGAATTCTACTAAAAATGAAACCCAACAATAATAAATTTCAAATAGTTGTAAGAAAAAGTATCCTAGATAAACACATTTAGATCAATGGCATAAGCTAACTTCTTGAAAGATTAAATATCTAACATTCAAAAAAATATTTTACTCAGGTTCTGAAACCTAACCAAACTTTTTGTAATTCTACTGTTTTCACTTTGTATAAGAACTCCTAGAATACAATTTGTAAGTGGACTTCCTGTGTGCATAAGAAATTTATAATGAGAAAATATTTTCTATCATCCAAAAAGTAGGCTCTGGATTCACATTATAGTACCTTGAGGAATATCTTTAGGTGGGGAATATTTCTTCTTCTTTGCAATAACATTACTTTTATTTTTCATTTGTCTAGTTCCTGGTGTTGCTCTAATAATACAACATATTTCTGAGGTATCTGAAGGAATCTGAAAAAGAAAAAAAAAAGCAGACAACACATAATGCTTCCAGGTATTGTATTTGTATGCTGTTTTATTTCAAAGGCAAATCATTTCAACATCCATATTTCATACATATTAATGATAGAAAGCATTTACGAAATGCTTACTCCACTCTAGACACTAATGAAATGGTTTTTAAACACTTGCTTATTTAACACACACAAGAACCAGACAAGGAAGATTATATCATCCTCATTTATAAAATGAGGAAAATTATGTTCACAGAATTTGGATATCTTATTTAAGGACATAGGGAGAGTAATGATAAGAGTTGAGATTCAAGAACTCCAAAGTGCAAGAACAAGTTTACATAATTTACTAAATTAAAATACAATCTTATTTTAATTCTGAGCCATATACTAGATTTTTGGTTTCCCAACTCAATGAATTTTGACAACCGCCAATCAGACTTCAGAGTAAAGAAATACTGCGTCTTCCAAAAGTGACATATCTTGTTTCTTAGAACTCAAATAGACATATGTATTTACTGAGGGCTCCTCCCACTGTAAATAAAGTCTATATAGAAACAACTTCTACTTTAAAATTCATATCATTTTCTGTGATGGGCATCTGATATTTTTCTGTCCAGCATCATTTCTATTCTTCTGGTACTGAACTGTACCAGAGTTTTCTTGGAAGAATCTACACATTCTCCCAGCCTGCAGACCACGCCTTTCTTATGGCTCAGGTGGAGCTGATAATACTTCTGAGCACCAAAAGGCCTTAAAACCCAGCCCAGCCAATCACTATATGCTATGCCCCTGGGCACAGTGACTTGCTCAGACAAGAACATTTTAAATGGGTCAGGAGGAAGAAGGGAATTCTCAACATGAGATTCTTGTACTAAGCCAAAATCCTTAAGGGAGCAAAAGAGGTCTGAGAGTGATACTGAACGCTAGCTATAGCTTTTGTAGTAGAAACAGATATATATTGTCTTAAGAGGATGGGATCCCCATTATAGGCACATAGGATTCTTATTAAGTAGCAGCAAGGAAATAAATGATCAGGGTCAGAATCAGAGTCGTTCTTCAAGATTCAGCTCAGAACCGTTCCAAGCAGAAATAATGGGCAAAATACAGTTCATTTCATCCTCTCATGTTATTATAGCAACAATAAAGTAAGTAACAAATTTATGAGAAATCAAGCTACCATGTGTAAGACTGTACAGGAATATCAAAGAGGGGAGTTAAGCCCCCAGAATTTCCAGTATCAGAAGTGCCAAATCAGAATAGAATAACAATGTATGAAATGATTAAAGAATTAACAATTGAAATCTCATGGATGAGCAAACAAGAAACTATCTGGACTGAGAAGCAGATGTGAAAAAGAAACAACTAGAATATCTTGAAATGAAAAATAAAATTGTTGAATACAAAATTCAATGGAAGCCTTAAGCAGCAAAGTGAGCACAACTAAAGAATTACTGATGACATTACCTAGAATACAACAAATAAATGAAAAATATTAAAGAGAGTTTGAAAGATACAGAGGATATAAACATGTCTAACATATGTTAATTATCATCCCAGAGAGAATAAAACAGATAATAGCTGAGAAATTTCCCAAACTGATGAGAAACATGAGTGCACACATTCAGAAAGACTAATATCCCAAACAATATTACAATGAAAAACCAACAGGGGTGTCTAGGTGGCTCAATCAGTTAAATATCCAACTCTTGATTTTTGGCTCTGGTCACGATCTCAGGGTCTTGAGATCAAACCCCACATTTCATTCTGCGTTCAGTGGGGAGGTTTTTTGTTTTTTGTTTTTTTCCTCTCTCTCTCTCTCTCTCCCTTTCCCTCTGGCCCTCCTCCTGCACTTTCTCTCCAAAATAAATAAATAAATCTTTAAAAAATAAAGAACAGGGGTACCTAGGTGGCTCAGTGGGTTAAGTGTCTGCCTTTAGGTCAGGTCATGATCCTAGGGGACTGGGATTGAGATTCATATCAGGTTCCCTGCTCAGTGGGGAGTCTGCTTCTCTCTCTCTCCCTGCCTCCCCTGCTTGTTCTCTCTCTCCCCCCTCTCTCAAAAATAAGTATAATCTTAAAAATAAATAAATAAAAATAAAAAGGACAAAAAGCCAACAGCAAATAAAATATTAATCTCTTTATGTCCAGTGAAATTATAGCACACCCACAATAAGAACTTTTAAAAAATCCAGAAAAAAAAGGTATTTCAGTCCCTAAGACCACCTCAGACTCAATGATTTGCCAAAAGGACTCACAAGATTCGGAAAAGCTGGTATACTCTGGTATACTCACAGTCGAGGCTCATTACACAATAAGATACAGACAAAAATCAGCAAAGGGAAAAGGCACATAGGTGGGAGTCCAGGAGAAAAAGTATACAGAACTCAAGCCAGGATAATAAGCTTCCAGTTGTCTTCTCCTAGTTGGGTCACATGGATAACATTTAGTTTTCCCATGTGCAAAGTGTTGCCATCATGAGAAGCCCAGTAAACCTTGATTCAGACCCATCTTCTAGAGTTCAAACTGATACAAAGTTTGCCCAAAGCCTCAAGCATGAAAAACAGGTATTTAGCTAAATCACATTTAGTATAAACTATCTGGTATAGCACAGGACATACAAAGACACTTTTTAAAAAATATTTTATTTATTTATTTGACACAGAGAGAGAGAGATCACAAGTAGGCAGAGAGGCAGGTGGAGAGAGAGGGGTAAGCAGGCTCCCTACTGAGCAGAGAGCCCAATTCGGGACTCAATCCTAGGACCCTGAGATCATGACCTGAGCCGAAGGCAGAGGCTTAACCCACTGAGCCACCCAGGCGCCCCTACAAAGACACTCTTATCAGGCAGGATACCCCAAGGGGTCATAACTCTTACAAAGGACTCCTTAAATCTCAACAATAAGAAAACAACATAATTAAAAAATGGGCCAAAGACCTTACCAGACAACTTACCAAAGATATACAGATGCTGAGTAAGCATATTAAACAATGCTCCACGTCTTATTTCCTAATCAGGGAGATGCAAATTAAAACAATTGGAGGGGCACCTGGGTGGCTCAGTGAGTTAAAGCCTCTGCCTTCAGCTCAGGTCATGATCCCAGAGTCCTGGGATCAACCCCCCCCCCCCCCCCCCCCCCCCCCCCCCCCGCATCCGGCTCTCTGCTCAGCCGGAAGCCTGCTTCCTCCTCTCCCTCTCTCTGCCTGCCTCTCTAAATTAAACTGTGGAATGTGTGGGGTGATTATAATATGCCAATGCAGGTTAATCCTTGGTTTAAAAAAAAAGTGCTCCTTGGTGAATGATGTCAGTAATGGTGGTGGCTATGCATGTACTGAAGCAGTGGGCTATGAGAAATCTCTGCATGTCTCTCTCTAATTTGCTATAAATCTAAAATTTCTTTAAAAATTAAGAAAATGCACTTTTAAGAAAGTAAAAGTATACAAAAATACATACCATGTTAACAACAGTTAAAAGAAAGCTATATTAATACCAGAAAATGTAGATTTCTGTGTAAAAAAATTACCAGGAATAAAGAAGATCCTTCATAATGAAGGATCTTGAATTAATCAAGAAAACATAACAATCCTAAACAATATTAACTGTTTACACATCTAGTAACAGAGCCTCAAAATATATAAAACAAAAAGGATAGAAATGAAATGAGAGAGGGATGCCTGGGTGGCTCAGTCAGTTAAGCATCTGACTGGCTAAGTCATGATCCCAGGGTCCTGGGATTGAGACCCATGTCGAGCTCAGCAGGGAATCTGCTTCTCCCTCTGCCTCTCCCCCAGCTCATGCTCTCTTCTCTCTCAAATAAATAAGTAAAATAAAATAAAAAAGAAATTAAAGGAGAAATGAACAAACCCACACTTATAGTCTGGTATTTTAATACCTCTTAATAATTGATAGACTAAATAGGCAAAAACCAGCAAAGATATAATTGACTTGAACATTACTACCAACCAAACTGACATGAATGATACTGTAGACCATTCTACTAAAAAAAAAGGAAAATATGCATCATTCTCAAGTATACACAGAACATTTACCAAAAGAAACCAAATGAATTATAAAACATGTCTCAATAAAGGCATACATACATGGCATTCAAAGAACGGTCTTAGACCACAATGGGATTATATTAGAAATTAGTAACAAAAAGATCTATGAAAAATTTCCAAATATGTGGATAAGAAATTGCATGCTTCTAAAAAGGCCATGGATTAAAGAATAAATACACAGAGATAGGCCCTGTGAGAGGAGATAGGCTCTGTGAGAGGATGATAAAATGTTAACTGACTTAATAAGGACAAGGTCCTAATCTGAAAGTGCTGGTGCCCTTTTAAGAGGAGGAAGAAACGGGACGTCTGGGTGGCTCAGTGGGTTAAGCCGCTGCCTTCGGCTCAGGTCATGATCCCAGGGTTCTGGGATCGAGTCCAGCATGGGCTCCTTGCTCGGCAGGAGGCCTGCTTCTCTCTCCGCCTCTGCCTGCCTCTCTGCCTGCTTGTGTGCTCTTTCTCTCTCTCTCCTTCTCTCTGACAAATTAAAAAAAAAAAAAAATTAAAAAAAGAGAGGAAAAAAAAAAAGAGGAGGAAGAAACACTAGAGGACTTTAATACTTCATGCAAAGAGAGAAAAGGCTATATGAAGTCATAGCACATAGCAAGAAGGTGGACATCTACAAGTCAGACGAGAGCCCTTCTGGGACCTGAGTAGGTTAACACCTTTGTCTTGGACTTTCTAGCCTCCAGGACTGTGAGAAAATAAATTTCCGTTATGTAAGCGAACCAGTCTATCATATTTTATTATGGAAAACCAAAGAGACTAATATAATGATCAATACACACATACACATACCACACACAAGTATTTCTCTACTCAGATATTGAAATTGAGAATACCACTTATATATAGTATCAATAATATGAAATACTGTCATCAGGAGGGAAATAATGATATCAAGTAGGAATAATGACCCAAGCAGTGAAAACTACAGGATAATTTGTACAGAAATTAAAGAAAAGCCAAAAAATGGATAGCTATACATTGTGTTTGGGTTGGAAGACTCAATATTGTCATGATATCAATTATTCCCAAATTAAGCTGTAGATACAATGCAATTGTAATCAAAATTCCATCAGGATTTTTTTTTTTTTTTGGTAGAAATCAACAATCTGATTCTAAAATTCATATAGAAATGCAAAAGACGGGACGCCTGGGTGGCTCAGTTGGTTAAGCAGCTGCCTTCGGCTCAGGTCATGATCCCAGCGTCCTGGGACCGAGTCCCACATCGGGCTCCTTGCTCGGCAGGGAGCCCGCTTCTTCCTCTGCCTCTGCCTGCCACTTTGTCTGCCTGTGCTCGCTAGCTCTCTCTCCCTCTCTCTCTGACAAATAAATAAAAATTAAAAAAAAAATGCAAAAGACCTTTCTCCGATTGATTTATTTCGCTAAGCATAATACCCTCTAGTTCCATCCATGTCGTCGCAAATGGCAATATTTCATTTGGAGATCAACAGGGGAGGGGGTTAAGGGGGTGGGATAAGAATAAATGAAACAAGATGGGATCAGGAGGGAGACAAACCAAAAGAGACGCTTAATGTCATAAAACGAACTGAGGGGGGTGGGGGTGAGGGGTGTTGGGAGAGGGTAGTGGGGTTACATTATATGTTTAAATAAAAATAAAAATTAAAAAAATAATAAATGCAAAAGACCTAGGATAACCAAAACAAATGAAAAAGAAAAACAAAGTTAGAGGCTAACCTAACTAATTTCAATAATTATTATAGTGCCTCATTACTCAATACTCTGTGGTACTTGCACAAATATAGACAACAGTAAAACCTTATACAAGCTTGTACAAATATATGGATTATCTTTTTTCAACAAAGGTGGAAAAGCAATAGAGTGGAGAAAGAATAACCCTCAACAAATGTTGCTAGAATAATTGAATGTCTATATGGAAATAAATAAATACACTGGAATCCATACTTCACACCATAAGTAAAAAATTAACTCAAGTTATTAGTGTAACTTCTAGAGGAAAACGTAGGAGAAAATCTTTGTGACCCTGGGTTAGGCAAATATTTCTTAGATATGACAACAAAAGCATACCCATGAAAAAAATAAACAAAGAACTGACAAGTTGGACTTCATCAAACAAAAAGTTAAAAATGTATGATCTTTAAGTGACGCCATTTTGTAAGAAACTACAGACTTTATGATTCCATTTAGAACAAATTTCCAGAAAAAGTTACTCTAGAGACAGAAAGTAGACTAGTATTTGTGTAGGGCTGGGCATGAGAACAGGGCTTAACTGTAAATAAGTGTGAAGGATTTGGAAAATGTTCTAAAACTGATATAGATAATTATTGTGCTATTCCATAAATTTACTAAGAATTACAGAATTGTAAACTTGAAATGGGTGAATTTTAAGATATGTAAAATAACACAATAAAGTATTTTTTTCATGTTTTAAAAAAGGCAGTAGAGTGGATAAAAAAACAAAGGTATGGACTGGGATAATATCCTTCAAAGAATATATCTGATAAAGGATTTGCATCAAGAATATATAAAGAACTCTTAAAATCCTACAATAAAGGGCACCTGGGTGGCTTAGTGGGTTAAAGCCTCTGCCTTTGGCTCGGGTCATGATCCCGGGGTCCTGGGATCGAGCCCCACATTGGGTTCTCTGTGCAGCGGGGAGGCTGCTTCCTCCTCTCTCTCTCTCTGCCTGCCTCTCTGCCTACTTGTGATCTCTCTCTGTCAAATAAATAAATAAAATCTTTTTAAAAATCCTACAATAAGAAAATAAACAATTTTCTTAATGTACAAAAAATATGAACAGGTATGTCACCAAAATAAATACATAGATGGCAAATAAACACATGAAAATGTGATCAACATTATTGGTCATTAGGGAAATGCAAGTTAAAACCAGATTAAGATATCACTTCATACTAATTGGGAAGGTTAAGATTAAAAGACTGTACTAACGGTTAAGATTAAATTAACTACAGGTTAAGATTATAAGTGTGACAGGACTAAATGAAGATGAAATGTAGATGTAGAGAAACAAGTCTCAAAAACATTATTGGTGGAAATGTAAAATGGTACCACCACTTTGGAAAACAGTTTGGAAATTTCTTAGGTAGTTACCCAACAGGAAAGGAAATAAATAACCTTACAGTTAAAGAAGAAATTATTCTGATAATTAGTATTATAGTAAGATTTTTATTCAAGATTATTGTAATAGGGTTCACTCACATATAGCACAGATGAAACTAATGTAACACTGTATATCAACCATACTTAAAAAAAAAAGATATACTATATGTTGGCTAATTGAATTCTAAATGTTAAATTAAAAAAAAGAAACCTTTCTTTTTTCACACACACAAAAAGACACATAACAAGGTATTGAAATAGAGGAGAGAAATTGGGCTCAAATCCAAACACAGCAAATACAGCTAGGGATGCACAGCTGATCAGGAGAATGGGTGTCAGTTGTTGAAAAATTACTAAGAGGAGATATCAAGCGCAAAGAGATTCTTGTTAAATTGACCTTGTGATATGGTAATTTTTTTAAAGTTTTATCCATCTATTTTTATTTGAGAGAGAGAGCGAGAGCATGAGCCACGGGAGGCGCAGAGGCAGAGGGAGAGAAAGAGAGAATCTCCAGCAGACCCTGGCTGAGCACGAGCCCGATGCAGGGCTTGATCTCAGGACTCTGAGATCATGAACCCAAGCTGAAATCCAGAGTCAACCACTTAATTGACTAAGCCACCCAGGTGCCCTGATATTGAGATTTTCAATAAGTAGTATCTATTTGTTTTTCATCCCCATTTTTAGCATGAAGCTCCTAAAACCCTTGGAATTTCCTAAGTGATAAGAACAATAAGGGTGTTTTTGTTAATGTGATAAAACTTTAGGAATGACCCTAAGGAAGGGAGGTCCTTGCCAGGGGAACTAATTCAGGGTTGGATCAGGCCTGTGCCATAACCTCCAGGTAGGGGAGAGGAAATAGAGGTTTACTCGGTTGCGAATGGCCAATGATTTAATCAACCATACCTATGTAATGAAGCTGTTACCAGCTATATTCCAAGACCTGACCTTTACTGCTTACCTGCTTGTAGCTACCAACCTTTGTCCCACATTTTCCCTTTAGCTCTTTCTTCCAGTTTATCTCTTAACCCAGGCAAAGATCCAAGTGGCATAGCATCCTGAGATGGAAACCAAAACTACCTCTCAAGAAATAATGACTGCCTGAAGGAAAAGCTCCCAAGGCTCAGACCCCCAGACCAGTTTGAGCATCTCCCTCTCCCCTGTTTATGACAGACAGTTACCTTTACCTCATCATAATACTAAAATCTCTGCCCAAGGAGGAGCACCAGCCTCATTTGCATAACATACAATATATGTAAGTACGATGCATGTATAGCTCCTTGCCCTTTCCCCATACCTTGCCCTATGCATCTCTTCCACATGGCTATTCCTGAGTTATATTCTTTTACAATATACCAGTAATCTAGTAAGTAAAATGTTTTTTTGACTTTTGTAAGTTACTCCAGTAAGTTAATAAAAATCCAAGGAGGGGGTCATGGGAACCTCTGATTTATAGGTAGTTGGTCAGAAGCACAAGTAACAACTTAGACTGGCAAGTAGCATCTCAAGTAGATGGTGGTTTTGTGGAACTAAGCCCTTTACCTGTGGAATCTGATGCTATCTTCAGGTAGACAGTGCAAATTTGGATTGAATTCTAGGACACCCAGCTGATGTCAGGAGTATTGCTTGTTGGAGGTGTGGGCAACTCTCCTATACACACTCACACACACTTTGAAACTAGATCCAGGAACCCAGTTAGACCTAAGAGACCAGGGTGTCAAAGGCAGGCCAGATCAAATCAGATCAGATCAAGGGTGGGAAATCAGATATCAAGGGTGGGAGAAAATTCTTGCTAAAACTATACTCAGCAAGGATGTACACAAGGCCTAATTGAGAAGAGGGCTCGGAAGAGCCTAACTAAAGTTCAATCAAAGAGAGAATCTTTGTAATACAAATACTTGTACATGAATGTTCCTAATAGCTAAACTATCCAAATGTCCATAAATGGGTGAAAGGATAAACTTTTGTATACCATAAATGGAATACTACTTAGCAGTAAAAAGGACAAAAGTATTGGTATACTCAACAACATCAATGAATCTCAAAGTAACTATGCTGAGTTAAAGACACCAGACCAAAAATTCTCTCTCTCTCACTTGAATGATTCCAAAACTCTAGAAAATGTAAACCAATCTATAATTACAATAACTAGATCAGTAGTTGCTTGGGTGGCAGGGGCAGGAAGGAAAAAAATATAAAAGAGGAGGAAGAAACTTTTGGGTTGACAGATATTTTCATGATCTAGACTGTGGTGGTAGTTTCACAGTTGCATACATAGGTAAAAACTTTCAAATTATACACTTTAAATATGTGCAGTTTATTGCATATGAATTATTCCTCAATAAAGATGCTTTTAAGAGAGGTAATAGTTTCCAGTTTCATCTGGCCTCTCAATAATGTGCTATAATCTTGTGTTTCTCAACTTCTTCCATTCCAAGTCCTACTTCAATCTATTTTTTACTCCCCTTCAACCTCTTTTTTTTTTTTTTAAGATTTTATTTATTTATTTGTTAGAGAGAGAGAGAGCACAGGCAGACAGAGTGGCAGGCAGAGGCAGAGGAAGAAGCAGGCTCCCTGCCAAGCAAGGAGCCGATGTGGGACTCGATCCCAGGACGCTGGGATCATGACCTGAGCCGAAGGCAGCTGCTTAACCAACTGAGCCACCCAGGCGTCCCTCCCCTTCAACCTCTTACCTACATTTTCTTTCTCTCTCTCCCAGGAAATTATCCCTCTAACTATCTCTAGTCTCAGCTTTTTATAATCTGTTCTCCACCTCTGGAGCCAGAAAGACATATGATATCATCCCTTGTTCAGAATTCTTTATTGGCTCCTCTCAGGAAAAAGATCCAAATTGCTTAATATGGATTAAAGACCCTTTGAGATCTTGCCCTTGTTTATCTTTACAGTCTCATCTCCAGCTTTCTCTCACCACCCAGATTCCCACCCTCATCCCTGAGTCACACTGAAAAGGCCTAGCTACAGTGAAGCACTACATATCCCTTGAGTTTTGCCTTTTTATGTCTTTTTCTCTCTGCCTCTTTCTCTCACTCTGTCCTTCTGTCTCTCCATCTGCTCCCACATCCCTTCTTTCTGGCTTTTTATTTCTCCCCACCCCACTTTCTGTACTCTCTTTTTCTGCTCATCCTCTAGCTCTATTCCCACCCCCATGGCTCTTAGTTTTATGTCTTCTTTTTCAAAGGAGCATAATACTTCCATGTATTCATCCTAACACAATGAAATTGGTGATTATTAATTTATATATACAGATGAAAACAGAGCTTTGGATCAAAGCAGGCTAACAGTGTTTCCTCTAGTTCAGAATGTTATAGCCTCAAGCCCTGACAATGTAGTGTTCTGGCCCTGGCAGCCTATCATTCTTTATTTAGAATTGTAACTGATAGCTGCCTCCTCATGTGGATGATGTTAGCCTCAAATGAGTTACAGATTTCTTTAAGTATCTCATATACAAAGTATCCAATATAACAGTAATAATTTTCATAATTGAAGAAAAAATGGAAAATACTAACCTCATTTGAAGAGCATTCTTGCAAATTTGACACAGGAACAATTTCATTTGAATTAACATAATTGCTGACATTTGGAAATAGTTCTTCAAAAGATGTTCTCTGCACTGAGGACAAATCAATCTATAAAAAAATATTACTCTTATAGAAGTCAAATGTGGCAGAAACAATTCTTTGTACATAACTAAAGGTGAAATGCTATCTCATTAGAAACAAATCCTTGGGAAAAAGTATGGAATTTCTTTCTAAGGTGATAAAAAGATTCTAAAATTGACTGTGGTGATGATTACACATACCTGTGAATGTACTAAAAAAACACTGCATTTCACACTCTAAATAGGTGAATTGTTAATTATACCTCAATAAAGCTGTTTTTAAAAACCCACTACAAAAAAAGGGTTAACCATAAGTTACCATGTGACTCAGCAATTCTACTTCCTCTTCTAAGCATAATACAACTGAAATACATAATAATACATAATACAACTGAAAGCACATATTCACATAAAAACTTGTATGTGAATGTTCATAGCAATATTATTTTTTCAAATGTCCCCAAACTGACAAATTAGTAAGCAAAATGTAGTATATCCTTACCATGGGATATCATTCAGTCATAAGTAAGGAAGAAAGTGTACGTTATAAAATGGATGAACTTAGAAAACATTATGTTAAGTGAAAGAAGCCAGACACAAAAGGCCATATATTATATGATTCCATTTAAATGAAATAGCCAGAATAAGTAAACCTATAAAGGACCCTTCATCCCAGCTTGAAAAACTGATCTTCGCTTAATTCTCATGCTCTATTCCATTAGGAGTGTGATAAAGTAACAATGCCAACATTGCTAAAGGTAAAAATGATGTCTGATTGATAAATTGTATCTGGACTAGGAAGAACTATAACTGCACTGTGAATAAATGGTAAATGCACTATATGTAAATAAACCCTATAAAAAGCACCATAGTTTGGATTTCCCTGACTCTTGTAATTTGGCATATCTCTTGTGGGGACTCTGCAAGCTGTGTCTATGTGGTATTACAAAAGATACTGGATCTCATCTCCTTGTGTCTGAGCTGTACCCAAACTGCTAAGTAAACTGCTCCATGGACTTCTGTGAAGACTGATCCCACTGAAGGGGAACACCTGTTTCTGCCCTGCTTGTGAGTTGTATTTCCATTGTTTAGTTGAACCTAAGAAGAACTCTGGTTGGATGAGAGCTAAATTATAAGACTCTTAGAAGAAAACAGAGGGGTAAAATTTAATAACAATGCATTTTGAAATAATTTCTCAGCTATGACACCAAAAGCACAGGAAAAGGAAAAATAATAGATAAATTGGCCTAGATAAAAATTGAAGCTTTTGTGCTTCAAAGAATACTATCAACAGAATGAAAAGGTAACCCATAGAATGAGAGAAAATATTTGCCAACCATATATCTGTCAAGGGGTTAAAATAGAGAATGCTTTAAAAAAAATTCCTATAACTCAACAACAAATAAATAAGCTGATTAAAAAATGGGCAATAGACTTGAACAGACATCTCTTAAAGAAGTTAAAAGGGCCAATAAGCACGTGAAAAGAAGCTCAACATCACTAGCCATAAGGGAAATACAAATCAAAACCACAATGAGATATCATCTTACATCCATGAGGATGGCGATTATTTTGAAAAAACACATAGAGAATAACAAGTGTTCGCAAGGAGGTAGAGAAATTGGAACCATTGTGCATTGTTACTGGGACTGTAAAATAGAGCAGCTGCTATGGAAAACAGTATGTCAGTTCCTCAAAAAGTTAAAAATGAGAATTACCATTTGATTCAGCAATTCCACTTTATTTATTTTTTTTAAAGATTTTATTTATTTATTAGTTAGAGAGAGAGCGAGCAAGCACAGGCAGACAGAGAGGCAGGCAGAGGCAGAGGGAGAAGGAGGCTCCCTGCCGAGCAAGGAGCCCGATGTGGGACTCGATCCCAGGACGCTGGGATCATGACCTGAGCCGAAGGCAGCCGCTTAACCAACTGAGCCACCCAGGTGTCCCTCCACTTTATTTTTTTTAAAGAGTTTATTTATTTATTTGACAGACAGAGATCACAAGTAGGCAGAGAGGCAGGCAGAGAGAGGGGGAAACAGGCTCCCTGCTGAACAGAAAGCCCGATGCGGGGCTGGATCCCAGGACCCTGGGATCATGACCTGAGCTGAAGGCAGAGGCTTTAACCCACTGAGCCACCCAGGCGCCCCACAGCAATTCCACTTTAAAGTGTATACCAAAAGAACTGAAAACAGAGACACAAAGAGATATTTGAACACTCATGTTCAAAGCAGCATTATTCACACTGGCCAAAAGGTAGAAGTAACCCAAATGTCCACAGACAGATGAAAAGATAAACAAAATGTGGTATATACATACAATGGAATATATTCAGCCTTTAAAAAGGAAAAAAGTTGACATATGCTACAACATGGATGAAACACTATGTTAAATGAAATCTGTCACAAAAGGACAAATACTGTATGATTCCACGTATATGAAGTATACAGAGCAGTCAAATTCAGAGGGGGAAGGTAGAATCGTGGTTGAGAGGGACTGAGGGATGAAGAAATGGGTACTTAGTGTTTAATGTATGAGTTTCAGTTTTGCAAGAAGAAAAACTTTGCAAGAAACTCTGCATTAAAAAAGTGATGGTTGCACAACATGTGAATGCACTTGAACTATACAGCTAAAAGGGTTAAAATGGTAAATTTTAAAATGGGGTAGCTCAGTCAGTTAAGTGTCCCACTCTTGATCTTGGCTCAGGTCATGATCTCAGGGTTGTGAAATAGAGCTCCAAGTTCGGCTTTGCACTGGGAGTGGAGCCTGCTTAAGATTCTCTTTCCCTCTCGGGGCACCTGGGTGGCTCAGTGAGTTAAAGCCTCTGCCTTCGGCTCAGGTCATGATCCCAGTGTCCTGGGATCGAGCCCCACATCGGGCTCTCTGCTCCGAGGAGAGCCTGCTTTCTCCTCTCTCTCTGCCTGCCTCTCTGCCTACTTGTGATCTCTGTCTGTCAAATAAATAAAATCTTTAAAAAAAAAAAAAAAAGATTCTCTTTCCCTCTCCTTCTCTGCCCCTCCCACACCCTGCTTGTATGTTCTCTGCCTCTCTCCAAAAAAAAAAAAATAAATAAACATTGTTAAAAATGTTAAACTTTATGTTACATTTTGCCACAATAAAAAATAAATGAAAAAAAAAAACAAAAGAAAACCCTGGTTGGTACTGTAGTACTGTAATTAAAAAAAATTTTTTAATTAATTGTATTTAATTTATTTAATTAATTAATTTATTTACTTGCAGACAGAGATCACAAGCAGGTAGAGAGAGAGAAAGAGAGAGAAGGAAGCAGGCTCCCCATGGAGCAGAGAGCCCGACTCGGGGCTCAATCCCAGGACCCTGGGATCATGACCCGAGCCTCTGCCTTTGGCCACTGAGCCACCCAGGTGCCCCTCTAATTTTTCTTTTATGCAGAGCAGTATATAGAGTACATCCAGCGAAAGCAAGTCTATACAATAGAAAAACAGACATTATTTCCTAAGTAGAATATTTCCCTGGTATGACAGAAACAGAATAATAGGGAGGAGGGGCAACCAAAACAGATACTAAAAGTGACAAATGCTAATACTTACCACTAAATCAGCAGTTTGCGAAGATGGAGTACTTGTTAAGAGGCCTCTGCTTTTCTTATCAGGAATACTAGAATTTGTTCTCTATCAGAGTTTTGTGAAATAGGAGATTGATTAGCATAAATAAATAAACTAATTTAATACAGTAAAAACACAATATCAAATTAGTAGACTAGATCATAAAGTGTCATACTAATAAAATTTTAATGTGCTAATTAAAGTTTAAACCAATAGACAAGTAACTAAAGAATTTTCTGGCTTAAGCTGGGTCAAGCAACTCCTAAGGGTTTTGCGTGGCACAAGAACACTACAAGAATACTTTGGGTGAAATCACTCTTAATTTAGGAAGAGAAGCTAATTAAAGTTTTGAACTACGAAATGATGTTTAATCATCTTTTTTACTGCTAAGAAAATTATTTTACCTTTAGCATTTGTTTAATTGCTAGTATATTATTGTACTTTTCATTGAAAGGGATTATAAGTTATTTGTGAAGCTGTTAAACATATATGTAATAAGGATAATTGGTTTAAAATACATACATTTAAATATATATACACACTTCCATTTATCTAATATCAAAGTTAGAGAAATTATAAAGACTCATTTTCTATTTCCTGTATATGCAAAGAGGCAGACAGATGGTGGACAGGTGGACAAATCAAGAAAGAGTGAGAGAGCAAGAGAAAGACAGGATCAGAATTCTAAAAGTTAAAGAGAGAAAGGGAGGGATGGGAGAGGGAAAAGGAGGAGAAATGAGGTGGGCGAGGGAGAAAGAAAGGAAGAGAGGGAGGATGAGGAGACAAAAGAGAGGAACACTAAGAAGAGAAAGGGAGGGAGAAGAAAGATGGAGAAGATGGAGACCAACAGACTGTGAACAGAAAGAAAATGACAGAGGAAACAGAGTCAGAGACAGAGAAGGGCAGATGGAGAGAGATCAAAACAGAAACAGAAAGAAGAAAGAGCTTGAGTTTAAGAGACAAAAACCAGAGAAAAAGTCAGAGAAAGAGAGCAGCAAAACAGAGTGACACAGTTATTCAGAAAGAGAGAAGACAAATAACTTTATTTCTACCAATCAGCTATCTTTTCAAATTTTGGATTCCATGAAACAATCGGTCCCTCTGATAAATCTCTTTGAATAGGTGTTTATTATATGCTGCCAACTTTGGAACACTGAGAGTTGGAAATTGAACATCACAGGAAAGTTTATGTTAGGTTTCTTTCTTCTTTCTTTCCTCATTTCTTTCACTCTTCCTTTCCTTTCTGGCTTAACGTTTCTTAAACTAGCTGTTTGTTCAAGATGTAATATGGGATCATTTACTAGGAAATTTTCTATCAAAAAAATTTTATGGGTATATTTCCCTGGCACACTGAATATGTCAGCTCTCTAATTCATTAGCATTTTATCTTTTCTTCATCTGAACAACAGGGGTTATTCTACTCCTAAAGATTACTGTGCAAAAGTTACAAAGAATACATGTAAAGAGAGCCTGTAGAAGGGCACCTGGGTGGCTCAGTGGGTTAAAGCCTTTGCCTTCGGCTCAGGTCATGATCCCAGGGTCCTAGGACCGAGCCCCACGTCGGGCTCTTTGCTCTGCAGGGAGCCTGCTTCCCTCTCTCTCTCTCTCTGCCTGCCTCTCTGCCTACTTGACAGAGACAGAGATCTCTGTCTATCAAATATATAAATAAAATCTTAAAAAAAAAAAAGAGCCTGTAGAGTAGAAGATACTCAGTGACAGTTATTATTTATCATTGTGGCTGCCATGGAGGTGCTCTGGGCAGATCTCCCTGAACAAAGAAACTGCTGTTCCACTGCAAGGAGTGCAGTTAGGTGACAGCCACCCCCTGGCCCATTGCAACTTCTCTGGAATCTGCTTCAGCTTTCAGGTTAAGCCCATCATCTTTTCAGGCAACCATCAGCTAAGGTTTGAGCATATGAAGCAACGTAAGAATCCTGTAATAGATAATCTTTGCTCCAGACCTTGAAATGGGAGAGCTTTGGGCAGACGTATATTGAGGGCTGAGACTATTCCTGCCCAATGCTGCTTTCTCCCTGCTCCTTTCTCAGGTATTATCCCTTTCAGTACACTACTTGAACTCAATTCTGCTTGAATATCTGCTTCCCAGTGGTCCCAAGACACACAATTGTTAACTATCTATTTTTTTTAATCTATGTATAGTTGTAAACATAAAGCTCTCTGTATTTTTTCCCTAGATTTGTTAAGAAGTTAGGCATATATAAATCTTCCCAATAACTACATTTCCTTGATATAGGCTTTTCAAGAATTAGTTAATAGAAGGTCAGGGCTTACCAATGTAGGTTCCAGGGGCTGAGACAGTGGAACTTTGGCAACTGATCTACTTGAAGGAACCTCAATTTTTACATGATGAGACCTTAACTTTGTTTGAAAATATGTATTTCTAGGTTCAGGATCTTTTTCAGGCTGAAACAAATTCATATTCATGAAATATACTTCATAGTACTATAAAAACATTTATAGCACTTTTCAGATATTTTATTGTGATAGAAATATGTTGTAATTATGATTAAAATGGGGTATATACATCAATCATATATACATATAAATTTATATATATATAGATAGCTATATAATTCTATTGTTATTCTCTCAACTTGAAAAAGTTTTCAATTTAAAGATAATTTCGTTAAAAAAAGTAAAGTTTTCTATGTATTAAAAATAAAATCTATTAAAAGATTTTTATAAAAAAATAAAACAGCTTAAAATACACACAACTCAGTAGGAAAAGTAAAAATGAAACAAGATGGGATTGGGAGGGAGACAAACCAAAAGAGACTCTTAATGTCATAAAACAAACTGAGGGGGGTGGGGGGGAGAGGAGTTGGGAGAGGGTGGTGGGGTTACATTATATGTTTAAATAAAGCTTAAATAAAAAAAAATACACACAACTCGGGGCACCTGGGTGGCTCAGTGGGTTAAAGCCTCTGCCTTCGGCTCAGGTTGAGGTCCTGGGATCAAGCCCCCGCATCAGACTCCCTGCTCAGCAGGGAGCCTGCTTCCCCCTCTCTCTCTGCCTGCCTTTCTGCCTACTTGTGATCTCTCTGTCAAATGAATAAATAAAATCTTTAAACACACACACACACACACAACTCACAACACAATTTCCCTACCACATTTAAGGTAACATCTCCCAAACAGTGTTCTGTAAAAAAATATGTAATGAGATCTGTCCATCTGCCAATGGTTAAAACTAAATTTTAGAGAAAACATCCAATACATTTATATAAATGTATTTATTATGTAATAATCTTCATTTAAGAAACCAAAAGTACAAAGACATCAGGAAGCTACAACTACAAAAGAGTATGTTGCTTTACCAATTAATCCCTGACTAAAACTGCAGACTGCTGAGTAACTGCTTGTCCTATGTAACTTGTCCAGTACTTGTGAGATGTATTTATAATAGTATTCCCAGTTTACATATATTCAACATAACTGAGGAGGTACAATTTGAGTTGAGTCTTGAAAGAATGACAGTATTTTGAGTTGTGGCTGAGAGGATAAAGAGAAGATAGAGGGAGGGGAGGGGAAGGAAGGAAGGAAGCTCAGGAGCAATAAGGTTCATTCTAAGCAAAGAAAAGAACAAGGGTATGCAGCAAAGAGCAAGGTATTTACTGGCATCTACCAACCCATTTCCCTCATATATGCCTTACATACAGCTTTTTCTCTGACTCCTCTCATTATTCTCAGCAATTTTATCACACAAATTGATAATCCATCTAACCAACTGGCCTCCCAGTTGCTTGACCTCTGCATTCTCAATAACCTTTTCCCCTCATGGCATTTTAGTCACTACATAAATCAAACACAGCTCTTACCATCAACAGAAATTAGAGAATTGCCAGTTTGAACAGTTTTTTATATCCTTCCAAACCACGTTCAATTATCTTCATGATATAAACTCCTCCCTCAATGAAATCTCCAACTTACTGATCCTACCACTTATCTTCATACATTATCCTTCTCCTGTCATTCCTTCCTCATCTATCACCTTCCATCATTGTCATTAACCCTTTCTCCTTCTATCACAGATGTCTGACAAACCCCCAACCCTAGATGACTCCTGACATCAACATCTTCTGTACCTCCACTGCAACTAAGTGCTGGATATATCAAAGTCACCACAAACTCAAAAGGAAAAACCACAGACTGGCAATGTTTTTACACTTATCTGGATTCTCATGATTATTTCATTCTCATCCCATGAGATGAGAGTGAAATAATCCCTTCCATTCTCAGCTGACAGCCTTACCTCACATTGCCCAACAACAATAGAAGAAATCAAAAGATGTGACTCCTCAGGACTCAGTTTGGGGGTCCTGGTATAAACTAAAAATGTGGGGCCTCTTGTTTAAGAAAACTATTAAAAATGTCAGGGCAACAGCAGAGCATTAAATGAAATGTGAGATCCTTCTAAGCACAAAGCCCATACTGCTACCACTACATTTACAAATATAGCACAATGGTATTATCCCTCCTCTCTCTTTTTTTTTTTAAATATCCTTCCTCTTTCAAAGGCCAGTCCCTCCACTTGTATTCTGGATCCTGTTTTTCCTCATCTTTTCAAAGACTTCCCTCTTCCACATAATAGCATATGGAATTTGTTGAGGTTTTCTGAAACAGCTTTACTGAGATATAATTCACATACCATAAAACTCACCCATTTTAAGAGTAAAATTCAATGGTTTTCAGTATATTGATTTTTAATTTTTCTTTATTTTTTAGATTTAAGTTTTAGTTAACATACAGCACAATATTGATTTCTGGAGTAGAATTCAGTGACTTATCACTTCATAAAACCAGTGCTAGGGGCACCTGGGTGGCTCAGTGGGTTAAAGCTTTTGCCTTTGGGTCAGGTCATGATCCCAGGGTCCTGGGATGGAGTCCCACATCAGGCTCTCTGCTCAGTGGGGAGCCTGCTTCTTCCTCTCTCTCTGCTTGCCTCTCTGCCTACTTGTGCTGTCTGTCAAATAAATAAATAAATAAAATCTTCAAAAACAAACAAACAAACAAACAAACCAGTGTTCATCACAAGAAATGCCCTCTTTAATACCCATCACTCATTGAGTTCACCCCTCCATCAACCCTCACTTTGTTCTCTATTGTTAAGAGTCACTGCTGGCTTGTTTCCCTCTCTCTCTCTTTTTTTCCCCTCCTTCCCATATGTTCCTCTTTTTCTTACTTAAATTCCACATATGAATGAGATCATATGGTATTTATCTTCCTCTGACTTATTTCACTTAGGATAATACATTCTAGGTCCATCCATGTAATTGCAAATGGCAAGATTTCATCCTTTTTGATGGCTGATGAATATTCCTGTGTGTGTGTGTGTGTGTTGATATCTTCTGTATCCACTCATCAGTCGACAGCCATTTGGGCTCTTTCCATAATTTGACTATTATTCATAACACTGCTACAAATGTCAGGGTGCATGTACCCCTTAAATCTGTATTTTTGTATCCTTTGGATAAATACCTAGTAGTGCAATTGCTGGATCATAAGGTAGTTCTATTTTTAACTTTTTGAGGAACCTCCAAACTGTTCTCCAGAGTGGCTGCACAGTTTGCATTCCTACTAACAGTGCACAAGGATTCTCCTTTCTCTGCATCCTCGCCAACACCTGTTGTTTCTTGTGTTGTTAATTTTAGTCATTCTGACAGGTGTGAGTTAACATCTCATCACGGTTTTGATTTGTATTTCCCTGACGATGAGTGATGTTGAATATCTTTTCATGTATCTGTAAGCCATCTGGATGTCTTCTTTGGAAAAGTGTCTATTCATGTCTTCTGCCATTTCTTAACTTGATTATTTGGCTTTTGGGTGTTGAGTTTGATAAGTTCTTTATAGATTTTAGACATCCTTTATAAGATATGTCATTTGCAAATATCTTTTCCCATTCTGGAAACTGACTTTTAGTATTATAGATTGTTACCTTTGCTGTGCAGAAGCTTTTTATCTTGATGAAGTCTCAATAGTTCATTTTTGCTTTTGTTTCCCATGCCTTCAGCGACATATTTAGTAAGAATTTGATACAGCCGAAGTCAAAGAGGTTTCTGCCTGTGTTCTCTTCTAGGATTTTGATGGCTTCCTGTCTCAGTGTAAGTCTTTCATCCATTTTGAATTTATTTTTGTGTTGGTGTAAAAAAGTGGTCCAATTGCATTCTCCTGCATGTCACTGTCCAGTTTCCCCAACACGATTTGTTGAAGAGACTGTCTTTTCCCCATTGGATACTCTTTGCCGCTTTGTTGAAAATTAGTTGATCATAGAGTTCTGGGTTCTCTATTCTGTTCCACTGACCTATGTATCTGTTTTTGTGCCAGTACCATACTGTATTGATGACTACAGCTTTATAATATAGCTTAAAATATGAAATCATGATACCTCCAGTTTTGTTTTTCTTTTTCAGAATTGCTTTGACTATTTGAGTTCTTCTGTAGTTCCATACAAATTTTAGAATTGTTTGTTCTAGCTCTGTGAAAAATGCTGGTGGTATTTTGATAGGGATTGCATTAAATGTGTTGATTGCTTTTGGTAATATAAACATTTTAATAATGTTTGTTCTTCCAATCCATGAGCATGGAATATTTTTCCATTTCTCTGTGTCTTCTTCAATTTCTTTCATAAGTGTTCTATAGTTTTCTTTTTTTTTTTTAAGATTTTATTTATTTATTTGACACAGAGAGAGAGAGAGATCACAAGTAGGCAGAGAGACAGGCAGAGGGGGAGGGGAAAGCAGGCCCCCTGCTAAGAGAGAGACAGATGCAGGGCTCAATCCCAGGACCCTGGGATCATGACCTGAGTTGAAGGCAGAGGCTTAACCCACTGGGCCCCCCAGGGGCCCCTAAATTCATGTATTAGTATTAGCAACTTCTTTGGTGAAGTCTTTTGCTTTCTTACATAGATTTTCATGTCATCAGCAAATAGTGAATGCTTGACTTCTTCCTTGTCAATTTAGATACCTTTTACTTCTTTTTCTTGTCTAATTGCTAGGCTAAGACTTCTAGTACTATATTAAATAGAAATGATGAGAGTGGACATCCTTGTCTTGCTCCTGACCCTAAGGGAAAGGCTCTGTTTATCCCCATTTAGGATGATATTAGCTGTGGGTCTTTTGTATGTGGTCTTTATGATGCTGAGGTATGTTCCATCTATCCCTATTTTGTTGAAGGTTTTTATCAAGAAAGAATACTGTATTTTGTCAAAAGATTTTTCTGCATCTATACAGAGAATTGTTTGGTTCTTATCCTTCTTTTCTTAATATGGTGTATCATGCTGACTGATCTGTGAAATGTTGAACCACCCTTACAGCCCAGAAATAAATCCCATTTGATCATGGTCAATAATTCTTTTAATGTACTGTTGAATTCGATTTGCTAGTATTTTTTTGAGAATTTTGCATCCATGTTCATCAGGGATATTGGGCTATAATTCTCCTTTTCAGTGGGGTCTTTGTCTGGTTTTGGAATCAAGGTAATTTTAGCTTCATAGAATGAATTTGGAAGTTTTCCTCCTATTTCTATTTTTTGGAACAGTTTGAGGAGAATAGGTAGTATTAACTCTCCTTTAAATGTCTGTCTGAAATCCCCTGGGAATCCATCCAGCCCTGGATTTTTGTTTGTTGGGAGATTTTTGATTACTGAATCAATTTCTTTGCTGGTTATGGGTCTGTTCAGGTTTTCTATTTCTTCTGGTTTTAATTTTAGTAGTTTACGTGTTTCTATGAATTTGTCCATTTCTTCCAGATTGCCTAATTTGTTGGCATCTAATTGCTCATAGTAGTCTCTTATAATGTTTGCATTTCTGTGGTATTGGTTGTGATCTCTCCTCTCTCATTCATAGTTTTATCTATTTAGGTCCTTTCTCTTTCCTTTTTGATAAGTCTGGTTAGGAATTTATCAATTTTATTAATTCATTTGAAGAACAAGCTCTTGGTTTTGTTAATCAGTCCTACTGTAGTTTTTTGTTTTGTTTGCTTCTATATCCTTTATTTCTGCTCTAATCTTTATTGTTTTCCTTCTTCTGCTGGCTTTAGGCTTTATTTGCTGTTCCTTTTCTAGTTTCTTTTGGTGTAAACTTAGGTTGTGTAGTTGATACTTTTCTTGAGGTAGTCCTATATTGCAATATACTTCCCTCTTAGGATTGCCTTTACTGTATCCCAAAGGTTTTGGACTGTCACGTTCTGAATTTCCTGGGCTTCTATGTATTTTTTTAAATTTCTTCTTTAATTTCCTGGTAATTCATTAATCCTGCAAGAGGATGCTTTTTAACCTCCATGTATTTGTAGTATTTCCAAATTTTTTCTTGTGATTGACTTCAGGTTTCATAGCTTTGTGGTCTGAAAATATGCAAGGTATGATCTTGATCTCTTTGTACTTGTTGAGGGCTGATTTGTGACCCAGTATGTGATCTATTCTGGACAATGTTCCATGCGCACTCAGAAAGAATCTGTATTCTGCTGCTTTAAGATGAAATGTTCTGAATATACCTGTTAAGTCCATCTGGTCCAGTGTGTCATTCAAAGCCATTGTTTCCTTCCTGATTTTCAATCTGTCCATTGTTGTGAGTGGAGTGTTAAAGTCCCCTACTATTATTGTATTATTATGAATTAATTTCTTTATGTTTATTATTTATTGATTTATTTATTTGGGTGCTCCCAAGTTG
>ML105769.1:0-10444 GCA_003697995.1 Taxidea taxus jeffersonii | reverse complement strand
CCCACTCCCCCTCAGTTTGTTTTATGACATTAAGAGTCTCTTTTGGTTTGTTTCCCTCCCGATCCCATCTTGTTTCATTTTTACTTTTCCTACCCCCCTTAACCCCCACCCCCATTGCATCTCCACTCCTCATATCAGGGAGATCATATGATAGTTGTCTTTCTCCAATTGACTTATTTCGCTAAGCATAATACTCTCTAGTTCCATCCATGTCATCACAAATGGTAAGATTCCATTTCTTTTGATGGCTACATAGTACTCCATTGTATATATATATACCACCTCTTCTTTATCCATTCATCTGTTGATGGACATCTAGGTTCTTTCCATAACTTGGCTATTGTGGACATTGCTGCTATAAACATTCGGGTACACATGCCCCTTCGGATCACTACGTTTGTATCTTTAGGGTAAATACCCAGTAGTGCAATTGCTGGGTCATAAGGTAGCTCTATTTTCAATTTTTTGGGGAACCTCCATGCTGTCTTCCAGAGTGGTTGCACCAGCTTGCATTCCCACCAACAGTGTAGGAGGGTTCCCCTTTCTCCACATCCTCGCCAGCATCTGTCATTTCCTGACTTGTTCATTTTAGCCATTCTGACTGGTGTGAGGTGGTATCTCATTGTGGTTTTGATTTGTATTTCCCTGATGCCCAGGGATGTGGAGCACTTTTTCATGTGTCTGTTGGCCATCTGGATGTCTTCTTTGCAGAAATGTCTGTTCATGTCCTCTGCCCGTTTCTTGATTGGATTGTTTGTTCTTTGGGTGTTGAGTTTGCTAAGCTCTTTATAGATTTTGGATACTAGCCCTTTATCTGATATGTCATTTGCAAATATCTTCTCCCACTCTGTCAGTTGTCTTTTGGTTTTGTTGACTGTTTCTTTGCTGTGCAAAAGCTTTTCACCTTGATGAAGTCCCAATAGTTCATTTTTTCCCTTGCTTCCCTTGCCTTTGGCATTGTTCCTAGGAAGGAGTTGCTGCAGCTGAGGTCGAAGAGGTTGCGGCCTGTGTTCTCCTCAAGGATTTTGATGGATTCCTTTCTCACATTGAGGTCCTTCATCCATTTTGAGTCTATTTTCATGTGTGGTGTAAGGAAATGGTCCAATTTCATTTTTCTGCATGCGGCTGTCCAATTTTCCCAACACCATTTGTTGAAGAGGCTGTCTTTTTTCCATTGGATATTCTTTCCTTCTTTGTCGAAGATTAGTTGACCATAGAGTTGATGGTCTATTTCTGGGCTCTCTATTCTGTTCCATTGATCTATGTGTCTGTTTTTGTGCCAGTACCATACTGTCTTGATGATGACAGCTTTATAATAGAGCTTGAAGTCTGGAATTGTGATGCCACCAACTTTGGCTTTCTTTTTCAATATTCCTTTGGCTATTCGAGGTCTTTTCTGGTTCCATATATATTTTAGGATTACTTGTTCCATTTCTTTGAAAAAATTGGATGGGATTTTGATAGGCATTGCATTAAATGTGTAGATAGCTTTAGGCTGCATAGACATTTTCACAATATTTATTCTTCCAATCCATGAGCATGGAACATTTTTCCATTTCTTTGTGTCTTCCTCAATTTCTTTCATGAGTACTTTATAGTTTTCTGAGTACAGATTCTTTGCCTCTTTGGTTAGGTTTATTCTTAGGTATCTTATCGTTTGGGGTGCAATTGTAAATGGGATTGATGCCTTAATTTCTCTTTCTTCTGTCTTGTTGTTGGTGTAAAAAAATGCAACTGATTTCTGTGCATTGATTTTATATCCTGTCACTTTACTGAATTCCTGTACAAGCTCTAGCAGTTTTGGAGTGGAGCCTTTTGGGTTTTCCACATATAGTATCATATCATCTGCAAAGAGTGATAGTTTGACTTCTTCTTTGCCGATCTGGATGCCTGGGTGGCTCAGTTGGTCTAGACTTTGTTTTGAAATCTAGTTTGTCTGATATAAGTATGACTACTCCAGTTTTCTTTTGATGTCCATTAGTACAATAGATGGTTCTCTATCCCTTCACTTTCAATTTGTAGGTGTCTTTAGGTCTAAAATGAGTCTCCTGTAGGTAGCATATAGATAGATTTGTTTTTCTATCCATTCTGACACCCTGTGCCTTTTGACTGGAGCATTTAGTCCATTTATACTCAGAAATTATTGAAAGATATGAATTTAGTGCTATTGTGTTACCTGTAGAGTTGGGTTTCTGGTGATATTCTCTGCTCCTTTCTGGTCTTTTTTGCTTTGGGCCTTTTTTCTTTTTTCCTCCACTCAAAGAGTCCCATTCAAAGAGTCAAATTTCTTGCAGGATTAGTTGTGGTCATGAACTCCTTTAGTTTTTGTTTGTCTGGGAAACTCTTTAACTCTCCTTCTATTCTGAATGACAGCCTTGCTGGATAAAGAATTCTTGGCTGCATATTTTTCCCATTCAGCCTATTGAATATTTCCTTCCATGCTTTTCTGGTCTGTCAGGTTTCTGTGGACAGATCTGCTGCAAACCTGATTTGTCTTCCCTTTTAGGTTAAGGACTTTTTTTTCCCCATTGGTGATGGTCAGCTTCTGTTGAATTTAATGGGAGATCTCTGTGCTTCTTGGATTTTGATGACTATGTCCTTTCAGTTTTCAGCTATAATTTGTTCAAATAAACCTTCTGCCCCTTCTCTCTCTTCATCTTCTGGGGCTCCTATGTTATGAATGGTACTATGTTTTATTTAAAAAAAATTTTTTTTAGGGGCACCTGGGTGGCTCAGTGGGTTAAAGCCTCTGCCTTCAGCTCAGGTCATGATCCCAGGGTCCTGGGATCGAGCCCCGCATCGGGCTCTTTGCTGAGCAGGGAGCCTGCTTCCCCCTCTCTCTCTGCCCACCTCTCTGCCTACTTGTGATCTCTCTCTGTGTCAAATAAATAAATAAAATCTTTAAAAAAATTTTTTTTAAATTATGTTATGTTAGTCACTATACAGTATGTCATTAGTTTTTGATGTAGTGTTCCAAGATTAATTGTTTACATATAACATCCAGTGCTCCATGAAAAACATGCCCTCCTTAATACCCATCACCAGGCAGGTATTATGTTTTAATAAGTCACTGAGTTCCCTAAGTCCACCTTCATAGCTCATTACTTTTCTTTCCCTCTTCAGCTTCATTATTTTCCATAATTTTATCTTCTATATCATTGACTCACTGCTCTGCTTCATCCATCCTTGTTTTTATGACCACCACTTGGGATTGCATCTCAGTTATAGCATTTATTTTTCAGCCTGACTAGATTTTAGTTCTTTCATTTCTGCAGTAAGGGATTCTCTAGTGTCTTCTATGCTTTTTTTCAACCCCAGCTAGTATCCTTATAGTCTTTGTTTTAAATTATAGTTCAGACATATTACTTATATCTGTATTGATTAAATCCCTGGTCATGAGTACTACCTCCTGTTCTTTGTTTTGGAGCAAATTTCCCCATCTCGTCGTTTTGTCCAGAAAAGAAAAGAATAAAAGAAATAACAACAAAACTAGATCCTGGGTGTGTTTTGGGCTGTTTGTCAAAATAATTTTCCAAAAGGTGGTTGCTTTCCTACTTGTAGACTTGCAGTTTTTGTTCTCAGATCTCCAACTGCTTTCTTGGGTGTTTGGAATGATTTGGTAACTATCTAGCTATATTAGAGGTAAGCTTAGTGTCCCCTTAATCCTCTGCCATATAAACTCCTCCTCCACCAGAGCCTAATTTTAGAACATTTTTGTTCCCCCTAAAAGAAACTCCATATCCATTAGCAGTAAGTCTCCATTCTACCCCCCACCAGACCTATGTAACCACTAGTCTTTATTTGCCTACCCAAGTGGAATTATATAATATATGGTCTTTTTGACCAGCTTCTTTGTTTTCCAAGGTTCACCCAAGCTGTAGGATGCAACAGTTATTATTATTACAATTTTTTATTGTCTGTCTTCTCAATTATAGTCTTCATAATGGATATGAAGTAATCTCTCATTGTGGTTTTCATTTGCATTTCCCTAATGATATAATCATAAGAGCATTTTTTCATGTGTGTATTGGCCATTTTTATATCTTGATTTGAGAACTATAGGGAAGTTCTTATACACCAGCATCCCAAGGATGACAAAACTATAGTCAGGAACCATCTATTAGGAGCACAGTTTTGAGAAGGAACAGATCATACAAGAGCATAAGAATTGGCATTTAATCAAGATGTGACACATTTAAATTATAGGATCCTTGATTTGTATATATGTGTGTGTGTCCCTGTGTATGTGAATTGATGGAGTATGAAATTGAGACAGTTTGCATGTAAGCCAGAAAGGGAAATGTAACTTTGAGGAAGTGAAGAAGTATAGAAAAGTAAACAGAAAGTATGGGGAAGATGTTTTATTGTTTTAGGCGTAAGAAGTGAAATTCGGGCCAACTTTAACTAGATCACTAGGTCATACAGGCTCCAGTTGCCCACTGGGTTACATTCAGCTAACCCCTCTTCTTCATTTCCATTATTCCCATTAGCCCTCAAAAATGATTTAGCAAACACAACAAAGCACGTTTCCTCTGACCCTGCCTCTCCTAGTTACTGTGATTTTTCTTAATTTCCCCTCAGAGGCAAGTTCCATACATAATCATCACTTCCCCACTTCCCCCCACCAATCTTTAATGAGGAAAATTTGACAAATATAGTTGTATATATTTTAAGTGTATAAGTAATGATCTGATACACATAAACATTGCCAAATGACCAAGATCATTAACATATCCAACACCTAACATATAAATTGTGGGGGGGGTGAGAAAGCATAAGATCTACTCTCAGTAACTTTCAAGTAAATAATACTGTATTATAATTATCACCATGCTGTACATTAGATTCTCAGAACTTATTCTTATAAATGAAAGTTTGTACCTTTTGACCCACATCTCCCCATTTCCCCAGAGGCCTAGACCCTGGCAACTACCATTATATTTTCTATTCTCTGTTTCTATGAAATTGGCTTTGTTTTTTTGTTTTTTAGGATTCCATATATAAGTGATACTATGTAGTATTTGTCTTCCTCTGGTTTATTTCATTTAACATAATGCCTTTCAGGTTCATGTATGTGATTGTAAATGCAATATTTTCTTCTTCTTATGACTTAATAATATTCCATTATCTATATCTATACCATACTTTCTTTATCCATTCATCCACTGAAGGACTTTTAGGCTGTTTCCATATCTTGGTTATTGTGAATAATGTTGCAGTGAACAGGGGAATGCAAATATCTATCTCCTTGTGATACCCATTTCATTTTCTTTCTCCTTTGGATATATATCCAGAAGTAGAATGGCAGGATCACATCATAGTACTTTTTATTTTTTTGAAGAACCACTATATGGTTCTCCATAATACTTGTACCAATTTACAGTCCCACTAACAGTATTTAAGGATTCCCTTTTCTTCACATCTTTGCCAACATTTGTTATCTCTTGTGTTTCTGATAATAGCCATCCTAATAGGTGTCATTTGTGGTTTGCATTTGCATTTCTCTGATTATTAGTGATATTCAGCACCTCTTCATGTACCTTTTGGCAGCATCTATGTCTTCTTTGGGAGAACACCTATTCAGGTATAAATTGGATTTCTAAAATTGGATTTTTTGGTTTTTTGGCATTGAGTTGTACAGGTTCTTTAAATATTTTGAATATTAACCCTTTATAAGATACGTGATTTGCAAATATTTTCTCCCATTCTGTGGCTTGCATTTTCAACTTACTGATTAAGTCCTTTGCAGTGTAAAAGCTCTTTAGTTTAATGTAGTCTTACTACATTTTACTTTAGTATTTTTTTGAATGTTCTTTTGGTGTCTTATCAAAGAAATCATTGCCAAGATCAATGTCAAGGAGGTTTTGCCCTATGTTTTCTTCTAGGAGTTTTATGGTTTCAGGTCTTATATTTAAGTCCTTAAGCCATTTTGACTTAACTTTTTGTGAGTGGTATAAGATAGGAGTCCTGTCTCATTCTTTTGCATGTAAATGTTCAACTTTCCCATTACCATTTATTGACAAGACTATACTTTCTCCAATTTGTGGTCTTGGCACCCTTGTCAAAAATCAATTGGCTGTAGAAATGTGCGTTTATTTCTGGTCTCTCTATTCTGTTCTACTGGTCTAAGTGCTTCTTTTTATGCCAGAACCATAATGTTTCCATTTCTTTAGCTTTGTAATATATATTAAAATTAAGAATGTGGGACGCCTGGGTGGCTCAGTTGGTTAAGCGGCTGCCTTCGGCTCAGGTCATGATCCCAGCGTCCTGGGATCGAGTCCCACATCGGGCTCCTTGCTCAGCAGGGAGCCTGCTCCTCCCTCTGCCTCTGCCTGCCTCTCTGTCTGCCTGTGCTCGCTCTCTTTCTCACTAACTAATAAATAAAAAAAAAAAAAATTAAGAATGTGATGTCTCCAGCTTTGTTCTTCTTTCTCAAGATTGCTTTGGTCATTTGGGGTCTTATGTGGTTCCAAACAAATTTTAGTAGAGTTTTTCTATGTCTGAGAAAAACATGATTGGAACTTTAAATGGGATTACACTGGCTCGGTAGATTGCTTTGATTGGGATGGACAACTTCATAATATAAATTCTTCACATCTAAAAACATGGGATATCTTTCCATTTATTTGTGTGTTCTTCAATTTGTGTGTTTCATCAATGTCTTAAAGTTTATAGTGTACAGGTCCTTTTTCTCCTTGGTTAAATTTATCTCCAAGTATTTTATTGTTTTTGATGAGATTATGAATGGGACTTTTGAAGGAAAAACCACAGTTCTTCTCTCCCAGTGAATCTTTCTCCTATGAGTATCCTTAAGTACTCATACTTTTTTTTTTTAAGATTTCATTTATTTATTTATTTATTTGACAGACAGAGATCACAAGTAGGCAGAAAGAGAGAGAGGGAGGAAGCAGGCTCCCCACTGAGCAGAGAGCCTGATGTGGGCTCGATCCCAGGACCCTGAGACCATGACCTGAGCCGAAGGCAGAGGCTTTAACGCACTGAGCCACCCAGGCGCCCAGTACTCATACTTCTGATACTTCTAGTCACTTAATGTGTTTGGGGTTTTTACCATAACAGGAAATTCTCTGCAACACCAGCTAGGTGTCCTACAATTCAACTCAATTCTAACACTGTCTACCTGGAGATGGGTCAGATCCCATAGGTTTAGGGCTCAGTCCCACAAGACTGCTCCTACCCTACTTCAGATAACAATCACAAGTACTAGGTGCCCAGGTTATCCTCAACTTCTGTACAATTTGCCTACAAATTGAAAGCCTCTATCACCCCCTCATCAGATTCAATTAGTTTGCTAGTGCAACTCATATAACTCAGGGAAACACTTACTTACATTTACTAATTTATTAAAGGTTATGAATAAAGGATATATATGAACACAGAGCAAGGTCTAGGAGGGTCCCAAGTATAGAAACATCTGCCACCATGGAGTTCTGCTCTGTCACCCTCCTGGTGTGGTTGTGTTCACCAACCAACAAGATTTCCAAATCCCCTACCATTTGAACTTTTATGGAGGCTTTCTCACATAGGCATAATCAGTTACTAACTTCATTCAAGCCCCTTTCCCCTCTTTGGAGAAGGGGGTAACTGGGTTGAAAATTTTAAGCTTCTAATTATGGCTTGGTCTTTCTGATGACCAACTCCCTTCCAGGAGCCATGTAGGAGTCCACTCAGAGTTGTCTCATGAACAAAAGATCCTTTAGTATGCTTTTTTTTTTTTTAAGATTTATTTATGTACTAGAGAGAGAGAAAGAGAGTGCAGAAAGGGATAGAGAGTCCCAAGCACACTCTACACTGAGCATGGAGCCTGATGTGGTACTCAATTTCACAACCCAGAGATCAAGACCTGAGCCAAAACCAAGAGTGGGCGCCAAACCAACTGCGCCACCCAGGCACTCCAAAAAGATCCTCTAGTATTCTTATCAGTTAGGAATTACAAAGGTTTTAGGAGCCCTGTGTGAGGGGTGAAGTAAAAAAACAAAATATTAAAACAAGAGATGCTCCTGGTTTTCTTCATCACTTGGGAATTACAAGTGTTTAGGAGCTCTGTGCCAGGAAATGGGGGCAGAAACCAATATATATTTTATATATTTTTTCTCTTATATATATATTTTTTCTTATATATATTTGTATATTTTTTCTCTCTCTTTTTTTAAAGATTTTATTCATTTATTTGACAGAGAGAGGTCACAAGTAGGCAGAGAGGCAGGCAGAGAGAGAGAAGAGGAAGCAGGCTCCCCGCTGAGCACAGAGCCCAGTGCGGGGCTCGATCCTAGGACCCTGGGATCACGACCTGAGCTGAAGGCAGAGGCTTTAACCCACTGAGCCACCCAGGCGCCCCTGTATATTTTTTCTCCTATCTCACAGAATTGCTTTTTAATTTTACTTCCAAAGAGTTTGATGCTAGTGTACAGAAACACAACAGATCTTTGTATATTGATTTTGTATTCTGTAACTTTACTGATTTTATTTACCTTCTAACAGTTTTTCAGTGGAGCCTTTAGGGTTTTCAATATATAAGATCATGCCATCTACAAAGGATAATTTCATTTCCTCCTTTCTTATATGGATTCTTTTTGGTTCTTTTTCTTACCTAATTGCTCTGGCTAAACTTGCAGTACTATGTTGAAAAGACATAGCAAGAGTGAACATCTTTTCTTATTCCTGATCTTAGAAAAATGGCTTTTAACTTTTCACCATTGTGTATGACATCAGCTGTGGGCTTGTTATATATAGCCTTTATTATGTTGAGGTATATTCCTTCTACACCTAATTTGTTGAATGTTTCTATCATGAGAGGATGTTGAATTTTGTCCAGTGCTTTTCTACATCTATTGAAATGATCATATGATTTTTATCCTTCATTCTGTTAATGTGGATTATCACATTAATTTATTTTCTTATGTTGAATTATCCATGCATCTCAAGGATAAATCCTATTTGATCATGGTATATGATCTTCTCATTGTGCTCTTGAATATGGTTTGTTAGTATTTTCATGAGGATTTTTACATCTATGTTCATCAGGGATATTGGCCTCTAGGTTTCTTTTCTTTCAGTGTTCTTGCCTGGATTTGCTATCACAGTAATTCCAGCTTTGTAAAATGAGTTTGGAAGTGTTCCTTCCTCTTCAATTTTTTAGAAAAGCTTAAGAAGGACTGGTATTAATTCTTCTTTAAACATTTGGTAGAATTCACCAGGGAAGTCATCTGGTCCCTTTTATTTGCTGGAAGATCTTTTTATTACTGATTCCATTTCCTTGCTTTTTATTTTCTGTTCAGATTTCCTATTATTTCATGATTCAGTCTTGTAAGTTTCTGTTTCTAGGATTTTATCCATATCTTCTAAGTTATCTAATTTTTTGGTGTATAATTATTCATAGTAGTCTGTTATGGTCCTTTGTATTTCTGTGGTATGCACCATAATGTCTTATCTTTCATTGATAATTTTATTAATGAGTCATTTCTCTTTTTTTCTTAGATTAGATAAAAGTTTTTCCATTGTTTATCTTTTAATAAAACTGACTCTTAGTCACTGACTAAGAGGGGGGCCAGGGGGATGTGGGTAGGGAGAGGATGGTGGGGTTATGGACATTGGGGAGGGTGTGTGCTATGGTGAGTGCTGTGAAGTGTATATGCCTGACGATTCACAGACCTATACTCCTGGGGCTCACAATACAATATATGTTTATAAAAAAATTTTAAAAATTATTTAAAAAAAGAACATGTTCTACATCAATGAAATTTATGATTTATATAGTTTTTCTTTTTTTTAGTTCTTTTTTTTAATTTAAGCTTTATTTAAACATATAATGTAACCCCACCACCCTCTCCCAACCCCTCTCCCTCCCACCCCCCTCAGTTTGTTTTATGACATTAAGAGTCTCTTTTGGTTTGTCTCCCTCCCGATCCCATCTTGTTTCATTTTTACTTTTCCTACCACCTTAACTCCCACCCCGGTTGCATCTCCACTTCCTCATATCAGGGAGATCATGTGATAGTTGTCTTTCTCCAGTTGACTTATTTCGCTAAGCATAATATGCTCTAGTTCCATCCATGTCGTTGCAAATGGTAAGATTCCATTTCTTTTGATGGCTGCATAGTATTCCATTGTATATATATACCACCTCTTCTTTATCCATTCGTCTGTTGATGGACATCTAGGTTCTTTCCATAACTTGGCTATTGTGGACATTGCTGCTATAAACATTCGGGTACATGTGCCCCTTCGGATCACTACGTTTGTATCTTTAGGGTAAATACCCAGTAGTGCAATTGCTGGGTCATAAGGTAGCTCTATTTTCAACTTTTTGAGGAACCTCCATGCTGTTTTCCAGAGTGGTTGCACCAGCTTGCATTCCCACCAACAGTGTAGGAGGGTTTCCCTTTCTCCACATCCTCGCCAGCATCTGTCATTTCCTGACTTGTTC
>ML105768.1:68464-86451 GCA_003697995.1 Taxidea taxus jeffersonii | reverse complement strand
CCACTCAGGTGCCCCTTATTTTATTTTTTTAAAAGATTATTTATTTATTTATTTGACAGAGATCACAAGTAGGCAGAGAGGCAGGCAGAGAGAGAACGGGGGAAGCAGGCTCCCTGCTGAGCAGAGAGCCTGATGTGGGGCTTGATCCCAGGATCATGACCTGAGCTGAACGCAGAGGCTTAACCCACTGAGCCACCCAGGTGTCCCTGGAAATATTTTAAAATATAGAAACTAGGTTTGGACTTTGAAAATATTTGAAATTACAGATCTTGTCCATCCTCTATTGTTTGTGAATTTCTGCATGTTTTTAAGTCAGAGGATTTTGGTGCTTCATCTAGAAAAGGATACGTGCTTGAGAAGCTTTCAATGTCTGGTTTATTGCACTTTTTAATGTTTACCCAAATCCTTTTGTAGCCACTGGAGCTTCTACTACTGTATATGCGATCGAAGCTAATGGAGACCCTAGTGGTGACTTTGACACTGAAAAGGATGAAGGCGAAGTCCAGTACCTCATCAAGTGGAAGGGTTGGTCTTACATCCACAGCACATGGGAGAGCGAAGAATCCTTACAGCAGCAGAAAGTGAAGGGCCTAAAAAAATTAGAGAACTTCAAGAAGAAAGAGGATGAAATCAAGCAATGGTACATTTTTGAAGCGGTGGTATATTTGCAGCGTTGAGGGAAGGGAAGGTTTTTCAGTAATGCGTGGAGCACACAGCTGTCTAGGAACTCTAATTTTGCCTTGATTATCTGAGCACCAAGCCAGCTGTAATTCCAGTTTATAAAATTGTGACCTGAAGACACTCTGTACTTCCTATATGTCTACCAAGTTTGTAGAGTTTAATTAATAATAAGTAGTTTATGGAGCATTTTGTGTACAAAGTATTTTTATTTTTTATTTTTTTTTAAGATTTTTTATTTATTTATTTGACAGAGATCACAAGCAGGCAGAGAGACAGGCAGAGAGAGAGGAGGAAGCAGGCCCCATGCAGCGCAAAGAGCCCGATTTGGGGCTCGATCCCAGGACCCTGGGATCATGACCTGAGCCGAAGGCAGAGGCTTTAACCCACTGAGCCACCCAGGCGCCCCCGCAGTATTTTTAATCCTCACAATAAGCCCATGAGATTCTCTCTGTTGTACGTAACACATTTTATAGGTAGGAAGAGTGAGGCACAGTACAGCTTTTCTAGGGGGACCCAGGATTGGAACTCTGGCAGCCGGAGCTCCTGAGCACCTTGTTACTTACTTCCTGTGTTTTCTGGGGTAGCTTACATGTCAGGAGCTCATATTCTAGAACTGTCTGGGTTCTGGTGCACTTAACACTATTCTTAGTTTTACACAGGTTGCAGAAATGGTGTGACAGAAACACATAACTCCTGAAGCTGTAATAGACCGTTGTGTTGTTAGTCTTCTTACAACTTTGAATGTAGCCGAGTTGCATATGAGAAATAGGTGGGGGCTGTAGCAGCCACAAACCTAAACTAATCATCAGGTTGAACCCTGAAGACACACCTGTCAGTGTAATGGGGTCAGGTTATTTTGTGTTAGAAATAGGGCAAGATGGGTTCTAGTTTCCCTTTCACTACTATGCACAAGATGTTCCTTCAGTAAATCCCTTATTTTTTCTTTGAGTGTCCCAAAGATGGGGTTGGTTGTAAAGTGGTTAGAAATTTTAAATCCTCAGAAGTAGAGTAGTATTTCATTTCAGGTTGCTTCTGTCATCCTCCTATAGAATTTTGGTGCCAGGAATAACTAATTTTCCATAAAATCTACATCGAATCATTCTTAAAGTACATACTTAAATGAAAAACAGGCACATTTCCTTTTAATCTGGAAAACAGTTTTATTGCCTATTCTGCTTAGATATGTGAATTTATCACACAAAGTTTTTTTAGGTCTTTATAAAGAAAGAACAACTGGTATGTCCTATGAGTGCAAGATTTTCCTTTTTTTTTTTTTTTTTCAAAGATTTTATTTATTTGACAGCACAAATAGAGCGGTAGGCAGAGGGAGAGGTAAAGAAGCAGGCTCCCCACTGAGCAGGGAGCCTGACTCGGGGCTTGATCCCAGGACCCTGGGATCATGACTGAAGCCAAGGGCAGATGCTTAACCAACTGAATCACCTAGGTGCCCCAGAGTCTGAAGTATGTTTTTTATGAAATATCTGGCCTAATTACTAGTAAGGGAATTGCTAAAGGGACAGATGGAAGTAGAGACTCAGTTTCTTTCCTCTTTCTGACTTTGAGAGATTTGTATAGGTCTCCCAAATCTAACTGGGATGTATTTTTTTCTGTCTTCTGTCTAGGTTAGGAAAAGTCTCTCCTGAAGATGTGGAATATTTTAACTGCCAACAAGAGCTGGCCTCAGAGTTGAACAAACAGTATCAGATAGTTGAACGAGTAATTGGTGAGCACATGGAAACTTGTTTCAGCAGTGTTTGACCTCCACGAATAATGGCTTTTGGTTTTGGGGTAATGTAAATTAAAAAACGCATTTTGTGGGTTTACTTTTTGACAATATATAGATACCTAGATTTATTTTGAAGGAAAAGTTAACAAGATTTTTTTTTTAAGATTATTTATTTATTTATTTGACAGAGAGAGAGAGAGAGATCACAAACAGGCAGAGAGGCAGGCAGAGAGAGAGAGGGAAGCAGGCTCCCCGCCATGCGGAGAGCCCAATGTGGGGCTCGATCTCAGGACCCTGAGATCATGACCTGAGCCAAAGGCAGAGGCTTAACCCACTGAGCCACCCAGGCGCCCCAAAAAGTTAACAAGATTTGCTGGTATATTTGGATGTGGGGGATGAGAGAAAAAGGTGTCAAGTATGATGCCAAGATTTTTGACCCAAGCAAATAGGAAAATACATGTACTATTTACTGAAATGAAAGGTTAAGACCTGGAAGAGCTGATTTTTGGAATGGAAATCAAGATCTTGGTTTGATATTTCTTTGTTTGCTTACTTCTTAGTTGTCTGAGTGGGAAGTATTGTGAAGGCTGTAGCATATGTGAGCCTGGAGTTGAGATCTCTTAGTCTGTGCTAGAGATTTAAATTTGGGAATTTATCACTGCATAGATAGTATTTAAAGCCTAAGATATACTGAGATTATCAGAAATAGTATACATAGTGGGACTAGGAAGTCTGAGAACATTCCAGGTTCTGGAAGTCAGGAAGAAGCCATAGGAGACAAAGAAGAGTCAGTGAGATTGGACGGCGGCTGAGGGAGTATATCCTGGAAGCCAGGTGATACATGGGGCTTGGGAAGGAGGAAACGCTGCTAGCCGAATGTGGTGAGGACCTAATGTGATCCTTGAATTTGGCCCCTGTGTGGTGCTGGTGAATTGGATCTGTGGAGTGGTGGGGATACAGGCCTGATTGGGGTGGCTTCAAGAGAGAATGAGGTGGACAGTGAGTAGGAACAAGTCTTCTGGGGAGTTTTGTTGTAAAGAGGGAACAGTGGAAAGGGATAATAGATCCACAGGGCTGTGAGCGCAGGACTGTTTCCCCTTCTCCCTCCCTCCCCTCCTCCGCCCCTTCTCCTTTCCTTCCTTTCTTTCTTTTGTGATACAACATTGTAGAGTATATTTGTATTCTTTCTTGTAGGCCCTAAAATGTCACTCTTTTCTTGGTTATAATGATAATTTTTCTGTTTTATTTTCCATTTGTTTAGCTGTGAAGACAAGCAAATCTACACTGGGTCAGACAGATTTTCCAGGTAAGCAAAGCTCTGGTTAATAAATGTTAACATTTTTTTTTTTTAAGATTTTATTTATTTCTTTGACAGAGAGAGAGAGAGACAGATCACAAGTAGGCATAGAGGCAGGCAGAGAGAGGGGGAAGCAGGCTCCCTGCCAAGCAGAGAGCCCGATGTGGGGCTCGATCCCAGGACCCTGAGATGACCTGAGCCGAAGGCAGAGGCTTAACCCACTGAGCCACCCAGGTGCCCCTAAATGTTAGCATTTAAGAGCAGTTCATGTTTTGCAGAGTATTCACAGTTTTGCCATGTGGCATTTTAATGGTTACATGTAAAACAGAATTGTCACACCCCTTCCTTTAATGACAGATGCTAATCTACAATTTTTTAATATATAAAATAGCTCATAGTCGGAAGCCGGCACCTTCAAATGAACCTGAATATCTATGCAAATGGATGGGATTGCCCTATTCAGAGTGCAGCTGGGAAGATGAAGCCTTGATTGGCAAGAAGTTCCAGAGCTGCATTGACAGCTTCCATAGTCGGAACAACTCAAAAACCATCCCGACAAGAGAATGCAAGGTGTGATTTTTGGCTTTTGTTTTTCCAGGAGAAAGAGGTATTGGTAGGGTTGGTCACATAGATATTGGGAAGAGAAAAATACTACAAAAGTAAATGATAAAATTTCCATTTTGAAGTGAAAGAAGATGAATTAACCTTGACATCAAAGTTAAATATTAAAACAAAGGGAGAGCATGAGTTGCATAATGGCTCTGCTGATCTCTTTGTTCTTAAAATTCACAGACCCGGGTATGTCTAATTAGAGATAGTGTGCAGAATATTTGAAAGAATTTAAGTCCTTTAAAGGGAAGTGACAGGAAAGGGGAGAGGCTCTGAATTCTAAGTTAGAGCCCAAATATATATAGGCTTTTTCAGTTGCTAGATTGATTGTTCAGATCCTTTCCCTTCATCGGAATCCACTGCCCATGGAAAGTGGTGTGCCTCGGTAACAAAAGTCTGCGTAAGACGTGGCTCTGTCTCTGAGAAGTTGACATCCAGTTCATGGCACCAGGCTTCCGTCCGTGAAACGCAGTATATGACCGAGGGGGCAGTGAGTGTAGTAAAGAATTTGTGGTCGGAAAAGCACAGAGGTAGAATTCACCGAGCTCCGGTAGTCCTTGAGGAGGTTGGAAAGAGTTAAAGAGGAGGTTGTGGTACTTGAACTGCCCTGGTTTAATGCCTGGAAGACAAAGGGGGCCTGGTTTATTGCCCCTCCACGAAGGATGCAGGAGAAAGCTGTTCTTTGAGTGGGAAGAGAGGAAAGTGATGTCAGCGAGTGCATTTGGGTCCGAGTTCCTTGAAGGTGCTTGAATAGGCACCTTGAATACTGTGAAGGGCATTTTGGGCTTTACCCTGTGGGTTCTGATGTGAGAAGAGCAGCAGGATGGAAGCTGTGTTTAGCCCCATCTCACAGCAGTGTGCAGGAGACTCTGGAGGCGGTACTTAAAAAGCCAGAAGGTCCGGCCAGGAAGATGCCCTACGAGTCCCTGAGGGAAGAGCGGTGTGAGGACCAGGGAAGTCGTGGTGGGACGGAAGGATCAGATGGCAGAAGCACGATGCAGAGACTTGGCAGAGTTGGATGCGGTGTTTGGTGGCTGAGCTCGAGGAGTCAGATTCGTTTACTGTGAGCTGCTCACAGAGGAGAGCGGCGCTGGCCAGTGACCACCTTGTCAATCAGACTTTTAGGGCGATACTTCACACAGTGGAGTGCTAATTCCACAGAACCCTAATCTTCAGGGGAAATAGTCCCCGAAAAAAGACTTTGTGGCCAACGAACTTTGGGAAGCCTTTCTAAATGAATTTTCCCTGTAAATTCACAATATTCACAAGCATTTTAGACTTGGAAAAGTCACGAGTGATGAAATTTATATAACTTTTATGACATTGTTTCCCAAATGGATTTAGCCGTGGAATCCGTATTTCGTGCAAGCCATAGACACATGGCCCTATTAAATAGACCGCTCCATCCTTCATGCCCTTTCATTAAGAAAACCAAACTCACATACCTGGGGGTCCCAGCTAAACGGGGGGTGCTTTTCAGAATTTGCAAATGCTGTCACGGTAAAGTTCTGCTGGGTTTAGTGTGTGCAGACTTTCCCAGAGGTGTTGTACAGTTTAAACGAGATAACAAAGATGATAGTACAGCACTCACTGCCTGCTGTAAGATACAGACACTATAAAACAAGTGCTGTGTATTTGGGATGTTTCTGGCTTTGGGAATACAGACTACAGAGAAAGGTGGTGGGCTGGGCTGGGCTGGGCTGGGCTGGGCTGGTCGGCATTTGTGATGCAGATCTGGAATTTAAACTTTTGTGCTGTGGTTCAGAGCGCATAAATCACAGCTAGCATTTTAACATGCTAGCAAGGAACAGCAAGAAAGTCTTCTTCAGACCAGGGCTTTAATTTTGGTTTTTCAGGCCTTGAAGCAGAGACCACGATTTGTGGCTTTAAAGAAACAACCGGCATATTTAGGAGGGGAGAATCTGGAGCTCCGTGATTATCAGCTAGAAGGCCTCAACTGGCTTGCTCATTCCTGGTGCAAGTAGGTAGAAAAATTCGAAATTTTCTTTACAGTTTTTGGCTTCTTTATTGTTAAGTGCAAATAATTATATTTTTCTGTTGTGTATTAGAGAAACAGAAAAAGTATGTGAGGGAAGCCTCTTCTAGGAGTTTATACGTGTGTGTAATATCATTTTAATCTGAAGTAAAGAGTACTTGGTTAATTAGTTATTTGAGGGTAAATTGTCATAGCCAGAGACCTATGTTATAACATGTTATTCATGGGTATAAATTGTAAGAGAATTTCCCCAGATCTTTGGTATGGAAGGAGTTTTTCTCCGAAGAAAGAAGAAAATATTTGTTTTCCGTTCATTTTCCTTCTAGGCCAGGGAACTCTTCAACTTTATGTCCTGTGACAGTGCTAAAGAATAGTGTGGAATCTGCCCCCTCCTGAGATTGCTCTACAAGCTGTCCCATTTATATATTTGTACAAGGTCTATAATGGTTGAACCTATAAAATTATCCTTACTTTTTTTTCTTTTAAAGATTTTATTTATTTATTTGACAGACAGAGATCACAAGTAGGCAGAGAGGCAGGCAGAGAGAGAGGAGAGGAAGCAGGCTCCCTGCTGAGCAGAGAGCCCCATGCGGGACTGGATCCCAGGACCCTGAGACAAGGAGGACCTGAGCCGAAGGCAGAGGCTTTAATCCACTGAGCCGCCCAGGTGCCCATATCCTTACTTTCTGAAACAAAACCACCTTAATCCTTAAAAAAAAAAAAAAAAGAGTTGTGATGATTGTATTTGAAGGTTAAAGGCACTTTGAGATAATACTCATGAATTTCATTTATCAGTTACATTGCAAATCCTAGTCTTTGATTACTGTGTATGAAGGCCCCCTCTAGGCCTTGACAGTTTAACAGTGAACCAAGGCAGACATCATTTTCCTGTCCTCACAGGGCATATAGTGTGAGAAGTACCTTTAAGACCAGCCCTTTAAGACCTGGGTGGCTCAGTGGGTTAAAGCCTCTGCCTTCAGCTCAGGTCATGATCCCAGGGTCCTGGGATCGAGTCCCACTTCGGGCTCTCTGTTCAGCAGGGAGCCTGCTTCCCTTCCCCTCTCTCTCTGCCTGCCTCTCTGCCTACTTGTGATCTCTGTCAAATTAAAAAAAAAAAAAAAAGACCAGCCTACAAACTCCTTCCCCCACGTGTAGCTCTTAATTTCTTCAGTGTTTTATAGAAAGCAAAAATTTTTATTCCAGAATTAAAGTGTGGCCTGAAAATAAAAACATGGGAGCTGCTTTTCTCAATGCCAAAAAGTGGTTTCTGGTTAGGGATACATATACAGTGCCTGCTTCCCCATCAAACCACCTATCCAACCTCTTTGTCCTATAAAATGTAATATCTGATATTTAGGAACACTAGAGGATTTTTTCTTTTTAAGATTTTATTTATTTATTTGACAGAGAGAAATCACAAGTAGGCAGAGAAAGAGGGAGAAGCAGGCTCTCTGCTGAGCAGGGAGCCAGATGCAGGACTTGATCCCAGGACCCTGAGATCATGACCTGAGCCAAAGGCAGGTGCTTAACTGACTGAGCTGTCCAGGCTCCTGGAACATTAGAGCTCTTGAGGAGATTCTGTTGGTATGACTAAGCATGTGCGTCTGATAGAACTATTCTAACTTGCTTGAAAATGGGTTTTGTTTCAGATAACAGTGAGACCTAATCTTCCTTTAGGATAGTTAGAAGGCTAGATGGAACCTCAGGGTATGTAATCTGACCCTCTCATGAAGGCTCTTAGGAACAGAACGAAGGGGTCATATACCTGGTTCACAGCTATACCGTGTTCATCTGGAGTCCATGGCCAGCATTGTCTACTTCCACCTGAACAAATTGGAGTCAGCTGAAGAGGGCCCAAGCAGTTGTTAGGCCCTGGTCACAGGAACCTTACATTAAGTAATAAGCTATTTTGGCCTAGTTTTAGAAAAATAGGCAAATTAGTTCAAATCTCTTACAATGTGTTTATGCGAACAGTGGCAGCCTGCTAGAGAGAACAATTGTTGGAGAAAATAGAACCCTGTTTTCTTCCTCTCCACTAGTGTGGAAAGGTGAAACAGGAGGGAAATTACTCAAAGGGATATACTGTGTCTGAATAGTGCATAAAATTAGATGAACCTGAGATTTATAGAGGTATGGCTCCTCCTTCTCTCTTGCCGCAGTATAGTTAGCTTTGTCCTTTTCTGTTCTTTTCCCCTAAAATTAGCCATTCTGTGGAACACACATAATGTATTTTTTAAAAATTTAATCTCTTGGTAAATTGAATGTCTTGCTTTTGTAATCAGTTCTCTTCAGCTTGTAGATTACTTTTTGTTCTTTCTGGTTCGTTGATTAAGCATTTGTTAGTATGTGTAAACCTTCAGTGGCCTGATTTTGAAGAATCTCTTAATGTTTGCAGCCTTTTGCCCTACATCTATTCCTGATTCCATGCCAGCTGGGCTGTTTCCTATTTCCCAACATACTTTCCTACTCTGGCCATTTCTTAGAATGTTTTTCTTCCATCTGGGCAATCCTCTCCTGTTAGTGTCCAGTTGAAACCCAGACTGTTTCCTAGAATAGTGTTTCTCAAAGTGTGATCAGAGGAATACAGCTGCATCAGAATATCCAGAAGTGTCTGTTTGAAAGTTCAGATCCCTGAGTTCTTTCCCAGATATTCTCATTTGATAGGTGTAGGGTGGATTCAGAAATCTAACCTTAGCCTACCTCTGGTATAGATTGTCCTGTATTTAAAACAAGCCACAGGCCCTGCAGCACATAGGCCTAGGGAGTAGTGTGCATAGCATTAAACAACCCAGTGGCCTGGAGTACAGTGGGTGGGTGATTTGGGAAGAAGCACATGATAGCCAGTTTTCCTCTGCTTTCTGTAATGGTGGAGCCCAAGGTCATGTTCTTGGACACTTCAGTATAATAAAACCTGCCTGCTCTGTTTTAAGGGTTGATGTAAAAGAAAGACCAAAATGCAAGGTAAAGAACATAGGCTCTGATGGTAATCCAAAGTTTAGTTATACTCAGATCAGTTTTTATTTTGCTATTTTATAGCTTCTACTTTTTTTTATGCAGGAGGAATTGTGAGGCTTTGATGTCCTTGCTTGATGTGTGTGTGTGTATGTCTGTGTGAACTAATGATTTTGTTTTGTTTTGTTTTTATCTTTCTCTTCTGCAGAAGTAACAGTGTAATCCTTGCTGATGAAATGGGCCTAGGAAAGACCATCCAGACCATATCATTCCTCTCCTACCTGTTCCACCAACACCAGCTGTATGGCCCCTTTCTTATAGTCGTCCCTTTATCCACCCTCACCTCATGGCAGAGGGAGTTTGAAATCTGGGCACCAGAGATTAACGTAGTGGTTTACATAGGTGACCTGATGAGCAGAAATACGGTGTGTAAACAAAAAGAATTGGGATAGAATCTGTGTTATAAATGTATTTTGGAAATTGACCTAAAGCCATTATAGTCTTTAGTAACATGATTCTGACACTGCTATGCCCCCGATGTTGGAAGATTTACGTATCACAAAAATGCAACACAGATAGTCTTTAAAACATGCTTACTATGTTAAGGGAAAGCAATGGCAGTATATGAATGGGAATCTCTTTTAGTTGGATTGCAGTATTTTTCTTGTCTTTTGTATTTCCAAGACCACTTTATTTAGAGATGGAATTAATACCTCATAGAATGTTAATATTATTTTTGCTGTTTGAGCAGAGAGCTGCTGCTAAAACCAAGTTCTTAGAGTTTGTTTCTCAGCCTTTTAAAGTGACAAGGTTATAGAACTTGTAAGGAAGGAATAAAGAGAAAGGACAATGAGCCATGCTAGGGCTATGGAAATGAGAATTATTTGTCTGTTTTCAACCTTAACATGAGTAGTAGGAACTCCGAAAACAGAGACCTGGTTTGCTCTTTGTTTAGCAAGTCATTTCTTGATAATAATTGACTTTTCCAAAAGTACCTGTTAGTGTGAGGGCCCATGCTGGGTGCTTTGTATATATTACCTGTAACCCTCACGATCATCCTCCAAGTAGATGCCACTCTTTCTAACCGATTGATGAAGGAAAGGACTCTAAGAGTTTAATACTCATTCCAGGCCAGCTAGAATGTGGCACAGCTGGGGTCAGGACAGAGAATGGTCTGGTCCCAGACCTTTGCTCTTTTGTTACTGTATGTTAGAGTAAACTGTTTCTGGGAGATTGCTTATCACAAGAGCAAGCCATCAGGAATCCTCAAACATTTGAGACATATGTTATATATTATGCTCACTGAGATTTATTTTTATTAAATATTTTCATTCAAATTGTCTAACTAAACCTTGGCAGATTTCATGGCTCTAATTTTGAGTTTCTAAGCATATAGCCGCTCTTAGCTGTGCGAATCCATTTGTTAACTATTACAAAAGTTGAAAGAAAAAACCTTCTTAGATTATGCAGAATGGCTTCAATCACTGCATTCAAATCTGAAGACAAAGTGAGCTCTGAAAACTTGTAGAGTCAGAGAAGTTTTCTATGTGAACTCCCAACATTACTTTTCTCTGTTCTTTCTTCCCCCCTTGGTGGTGATCACCACCCACACTCCTTGCCCTGTTGTCTGGTCACACCGAAGTACGAATGTGGTAGTTTTTGTTTTCCTTTACATTGACATTATTTTCATTCAGATGAAATTAAATTTTATCCCGTAACTTTCCCTTTCCTTTTCCTTGGAGGCCACATCTTTCTGCTCTAAGTTAATGACATTTCTGACTGAGGTAGAGATTGGGATTTGTTCAACTTGTTAATGAAAGTATTGCCCTACCAAAGAGCAAAGAATACTAAAATATTCTTAAGAAAATTAACATTTTGGGAGATCACTAGATAAGTTCAAGTTACTGGGATTTAATTACAGATGCAGTGCATGTTTTGGTCGAATATGTTGGGGCAGAGGTGGGGGAAGATGACAGTTTATTTGAATTCTGGCAGTAAAGTTTTTGCTGCTCAGTGATCTTTTAGTTCTCTTACAGCTCTATATTGTGGTGTTTGCTTAGGTCAGTTTAGAATGTATAAAATATTCATTAAATTCTAGTCAGGTTTATGTTTTATTTGGCATGTTTATCACAAGACTGCTGGTGATACAGAAAGGTAAAAGTAGAAATTGAATCTTAATTACTGATTTCTCTTCTAGATACGGGAATATGAGTGGATTCATTCTCAGACTAAAAGACTCAAGTTCAATGCACTTATAACAACATATGAGATCCTCTTAAAAGATAAGGTGTGTAATTTTGTAGTGTGATTTGTCCAAATGGTGGGGTCTGTGCTTCCTGCTTGCCGTGTTACTTCTCTGTATTTATTTTAAAAAGCAAACAAATGAACAAACAATCCACAAAGAATATTAAGGTTGTAAATAAAAATCAAAATCTTACAGTTGCAGGGGACTTTAGACTGCTTAGTCCAATGGAATTAAACAGGATAAAAGGGTACTGAGGCCAGTAACTTACCTGAGCACCATCCCGGGCATTTCCCATCATGTCTTTGTCAAGGAATTTCTCCACAGCAGATGATGTGAATGGTCTCTGAATGAAGGTCTTTACACCATCTCCTTTCTACAATTATCAAGAAATGTGGCAGTTGGTCCCGTTGGTGATAATAAGTGTAAATGAGTTCAATTTGGTGGCTCTTGGTGTTTCTGTGCTTCAGGGTTGGGGTGGAGAAGAGGCAGAGAAGAATCGTAATTAATGAGAGACTGCAAAAGTGTGTTTTTTTTGTTTTTGTATTGTTTTTGCCCAGCATACCAATTTTTGTGTTCTTGCTGTAGGGCATGCAGCAATGCCTGGTCTAAGAGACTCCCCCTTTTCCCCAATACCTTTTGGATGGTGATGTGCTCTTCTGAGTAGACACCATTCTAGCCAGAAGCAGAATAAACAGAGGAGTCCTAAAATAATTTAAGTCCGTGAAGAATGTTTTCTGTGTATACCTTTGTGATGGTATTTGTACAGAGATAATTAACACTTGAAAGTACTTTTGGGTTCCCTTCTGACCTGGTGGCTCGTTCTGTTTTGTTTTTACTTTAGACTGTGCTGGGCAGTATTAACTGGGCCTTTCTGGGAGTGGATGAAGCCCATCGGTTGAAGAATGATGACTCTTTATTGTATAAAACTCTGATTGATTTCAAGTCCCACCATAGGCTCCTGATTACGGGGACCCCTCTTCAGAATTCCCTCAAAGAGCTCTGGTCCTTGCTGCACTTTATTATGCCGGAGAAGTAAGCTCCTTCCTGTGTATTTCGAAAGATGCAGAATGTCTGAAATGCCAATGCTTTTTCATTTTTAAAAAATAGACCTTAGGGAAAACAGATGGCATGATTTGGGGATAGCAAAACGTGAAACTGGTGCAGGAACAAAATTAGTAAACTGTTTTTAGGAGGCACAGAATTCAGCATGATGTCAAGGAGGAAAAGCTTGTTATTTACCAGATGTTTAAATCAGTTAATGCATTGGGGAAATAATTGGTAAATAGGAAACCTCAGACCTTCTCTCTGTTACAAGGTAATCAGTAGTTAAAATGACATATATAAGATAGGAGTGTGATAAGCATTAGTATCTTAAACCCAGCCTTTGATAACAGAAGCCATCAGCGTTGGGTGTTATTCAGATCTTTAACTTAGTAAAGAATCATGGAATGTTTTTATTGAGAAGGATTTTATGGGAGAGATGCTATGCACGTATCCTAAAACTTAAAGTTATCCAGTGGTATTCACTGATCCTTAGAATGAAATCTAGAATTGTTACCCTAACTTGGAAGACGCGGGTCTGTGCGGCCACTCAGTAGTACTCTGACTCCTCCCACCCCACTTTGTTCACCGCTTGTTCTGATTCAGCCTTTCTGTCATCTTTCTATGTCTGTAACGTGCCAAGCCCCTGCTGATCTTTTTGTCTGGACTGTTCTCCCTCCTCATCTTCACATGGCCAGTCACGTCTTAACATTTTTGACTCAGCCTATGGTGACCACCTCCTTTTCAATGTCTCCTCGGACCACCTAACTGAAGCTGCCTGTTTGATGGGCTTATCACCTACCCTATCTTATTTTCTTCATGGCACCTCCCTTTCCTCATTTCTTCCTCACTCATCTCATGTCATTATATTTACGCATCAGAAGCAGCAGGATCTTGTTCATGTAATTCATTGATTGTCCACATTGCCTAGAGTAGTTTCTGGCATGCGGTAAGCAGCCAAGGGTTGTCACATTGACAGGGAAATGCTCCACAGTTTTTTTATTTTAACTCAGAAAAGATTTGAGTGCCTGCTACGTGCCATAAATTGAGCAAGGAGTTTTTGATACCATAATGAAAAACATAAAAGTGCTCCCCTCCCCCATGTGTTAATTTTTGGTAAACACTGTTGAGATACTGTTTACATACCATAAAATACACAATTGTAAGGATGCCATTCGGTATTTTTTAGTAAATTTCTTGAGTTGTGCACCCATCATAATCTAGTTTTGGAATATTTTCTTCACCCAGAAAAGTTTCCTCTTATCTTTTTGTGGTTAGTTTCTGCTTCTGCCTCAAGCCTCAGGCAATTGCTAATTGGTTTTCATCTCTAGAGATATAACTTTTGTAGAAATTTCATGTAAATGGACTCCTAATAAGTAGTCTTTTGTTTTTGGCTTGTTACATTGAGCATAATATTTTTGAGATTCCTCTGTGTCATAGAGTTTATCGGGAGTTAGTCTGTTAACATGGAGTAATATTCCGTTTTATGTGTGTCCAGTCACTAGTTAATGGACATTTGGATTGCTTCAGTTTTGGGCTGTCACGTCTGTGTGTGGACATATGTCTTTATTTATCTTCATTAAATATTTAGTGAAATTGCCGGATTGTTGGGAAAGTATGTATTAAAGTTAAGAAGCTACCAGACTGTGTTCCATTTGCCATTCTTACCAGAAGTGTTTGAATTTTTAGTTTCTCTGTATCCTCACCAGTACTTGGAAGTTGTCAGTCTTTTGGAGTCTAGTCATTTTAGGAGGAGTGTAGTGGCATTTCATTGTGGCTTAGAGTCGCATTTCTGTGATGACTGATAATGTTGAACATCTTTTCATGTGTTCATTAGCCAGTTTTCTATCTTTGGTGAAATACGTGTTTAAGCCTCTTGCCTGTTTTTAAGTTAGGTTGTCTGTCTCATGGGTTGAAGACTGACTTCCTTCCTTCCTTCATTTTTTAGTGTTCCAGATTCAGGTGCTGTATGATTTGCAAGTATTTTGTCCCAGTTTGTGGCTTGTCTATTTTCTTAATGTTGTCTTTTGAAGAGCAAAAAGTTTGTAAGTTGATGAAGTATAATTTTATCCATTTTTTAATGGATTGTGCTTAATGTCATATAAAATGAGACATAGTTCCCTAACCTAAGGTCACAAAAACTTTCTTCTTTCTTTTTTTTTCTTCAAAGATTTTATTTGTTTATTTGGCAGAGAGGCAGGCAGAAAGAAAGAGAAGGAAGCAAGTTCCCTGCTGAGCAGAGAACCCGATGCCAGGCTCTATCCCAGGACCCCGAGATCATGACCTGAGCCAAAGGCAGAGGCTTAACCCACTGAGCCACCCAGGCACCCCACTTCTTTATTTTCTTAATGGGAATTTTAATTCTTATGTTTAGGTCTCTATTCCATTTTGCATTTTTTTACAGTGTGAAGTATGAGGACTTAAGGTCATATTTTTTTGCAGTGGGATTTTGGAAATTGTCCCAGTGCCATTTATTGAAAAGAATATTTTTCTTTATTGAATTGCCTTGGTACCTTTGTTGAAAATCAGTTGAGATCATGAATATAAGGTTCTATTTCTGGATTCTCAGTTCTGATTTGTTGGTATGTATTTCTGTCCTTAGCTGATGCCACACTCTCTTGAGTACTGTGGCTTTACACTGATTTTTAAAATGGTGAGATATAAATTCAGTTTTGTCCTTTATTAAAAATATTTTGGCTATTCTTGATCCTTTATATTCCCATAGGCATTTTAGGATCAGCTTGTTGATTTCTGAAAGGAAAAAAAAATCTTCTAGCATTTTGATAGGTATTATGTTGAATTTAGAGAGACTTAGAGAGAATTTAGAGAGAATTATTATCTTAACAGTATTGAGCCTTTTAAGCTATTCTTCACAGAAAGTTTTCTGTTTATTTAGATCTTCTGAAATGTTTCTCAACAGTGTTTAGTAGTTTTCAGCCTATAAGTCTTATATTTCTTCTGTTAAGTTTATTCCTACTTATTTTGATTTTGATAGGAATTTTTTAAAGTGTAGTTTTCATTGTAATAGCGTTTTTTAAAATAGAGATCTTGAATTATTTCCACTGTTTTTGCTGTTCTTTATTTCCCAGTGTTTTCTAGATACAGGATCACATCTCCAAGTAAAAGAAATTATACTTCTTTTACAGTGTGGATGGATGCCTCTTATTTCTTGCTCTGTGATATTCTCTAGAATGTCTGTGTTGAATAGGATTAGGAACAGGATATTGGCTATAGAATTTTTGTAAATACCCTTTATTGGGTTGAGGAAGTGTTCTTCTATTCCTGATTTTTGTGAGTTTTTATAATGAATGAGTGTTGGATTTTGTCACATGCTTCCCTCCCTGACTCCCCAGGTCTCTTGAGGCGACTATGATTTTTGTTCTTTATTTTACCAGTATGGTATATTAGTTACTTTACAGATGTTAAGACAACCTTTCATTCCTGTGATAAATCTGACTAGGTTATGATGTTGCATCCTGTTTTGTGTTTCTGCATTCATTTTGCTTATATTTTGTTAAAGACTTCTGCATCTGTGTTTTTGAGGAGTATTAGTCTCTAGTTCTATGTGTGTGTGTGTAATGTCTGCTTGGCTTTGCTATCAGGGTAATAGAATGAATTGGAAAATGTTCTTTCTTCCCTTATTTCCTGAAAGAATTTATTAGGATTGGTATTAACTACTTCTTAAAAATATTTTATAGGATTTACCAGTGTAGCCATGTGGATGGGCCTAGTTTTTCTTTGTGGGAAAATTTTTTTTTTTTTAAGATTTTATTTATTTATTTGACAGAGAGAGAGGGAGAGAGCAAGCAAGCACAGGCAGAGGGAGAAGCAGGCTCCCTGCCGAGCAAGGAGCCCGATATGGGACTCGATCCCAGGACACTGGGATCATGACCTGAGCCGAAGGCAGCCGCTTAACCAACTGAGCCACCCAGGCATCCCTGTGGGAAAATTTTTAATGACTAATTCGATTTTAGTTGTAGATCTATTTAGGTTTTCTGTTTCTTTTTCACTTACTTAATCTGTGTCTTTCTAAGAATTTGTCCATTTTGTCTAAGTTGTCTGATTTGTTGGCATAATGTTACAGTGTTTCCTCATAATCCTTTTACTTTTAGAATAGTAAATTGTGATCTTAGTAATTTTTGATGTGGTAGTTTGTGTCATCTTTTTTTCTTGGTCATTTCAGGTAAAGGTTTAACAATTTGGAGGATGTCAAACAACTTGTGACTTTTTTTTTCTGTTTTGTTTTCTCTTTCATGTATATCTTTTCTCGTCTTTATTCTTGCCTTTGATTTAATTTCCTCATTTTCTCTTAAGGTAGAAGCTTATTAGATTATTGATTTAAGGCCTTTTTTCCTTTTCTCAGTATGGGTGTTTAAAGGTATAGCTTCCCCTCCACATGCTGCTTTTGCTGCGTTCTCTGAATATTAATCTCATGTGTTTTGGCTTTCATTCAGTTTCACCTTTTCCGGTTGTTCTTGTGATTTCTTCTTTGATTCATGGTTTTTGTTTTAAATGTGCTGGTTAATTTGAAATATTTAGGTACTTCTTTAATGATTCATAATTTAATTTTGTCTTAAAGAATATGTTTTAAATGGATTTACTGTTACTTGTTATATGCTATAGTATGTTTTCTATTTTGGAGAATGTTCTTTGTGCACTTGAAAAGAATAATACTTTGCTTTCATAGGGTAGAGTTCTGTCCATTACAGCAACCTAGTTAATAGTCTTAGTCAAGTCTTAGATAGCTTTATTGACTTCATGTCTAGTTCTGTCTGTTATTGACAGTGAAACATTTCAATATTTAACTATAGTTGAATGATCTACTACTTTTGGTTCTGTGAGGTTTTCCTTCATGTATTTGAGAGGTTTGGGTGTTAGGTTTGTGCACTTTTGTCATTGTTCTGTGTTCCTGATAATTGATCTTTTTATCATGAAATGTATGTCCCTCTTTATCTCTAGTAATATTTCTTGTTCCCTAGATCTGTTTTGTGTGATATGATAGCTCTTTAGCTCTCTTTTGGTAACTGCATGGTATACTGTTTTCCATCACTTCACTTTCAGCTTCTTTTTATGAATCTAAAATGTGATCCTTTTTTTCTTTTCTTTTCTTTTTAAAAAATTTTTATTAAAGATTTTTATTTATTTATTTGACAGAGATCACAAGTTGGCAGAGAGGCAGGCAGAGAGAGAGGAGGAAGCAGGTTCCCTGCTGAACAGAGAGCCCGAAGTGGGGCTCGATCCCAGAACCCTGGGATCATGACCCGAGCTGAAGGCAGAGGCTTTAACCCACAGAGCCACCCAGGCACCCCTAAAATGTAATTCTTTTAGACAACATATAGTTCATCTTCCTTTTTATTTTTATTTTATTTTATTTTTTTTAAAGATTTTGTTTATTTATTTGACAGAGAGAGATCACAAGTAGGCAGAGAGGCAAGCAGAC